>JAUJYV010000012.1:0-233081 GCA_033995625.1 Ophyiulus pilosus | reverse complement strand
TTTTTGGCTAGAAGTTATTTTTGACCAATGTTATTGAGAATAATGTCACTGTCCTAAAACTTTTGACCTCTACTGTACTTGATTTTTGAATTACGTACCGGTACGAGGAAAACTACTAAACCCATTAAGTTTTAATTCTGTCCCTTTTGAAAGAACGCTGTTTTTGCCAACGTTGCCAATTTTTGAAATTTGAGTTTTGATTATTTTTTTCCCGTAAGATTCTTGGCTGAATTGTGTCTACTCTCCGATGTCTACCATCTTAATCTTCCGCCTGGAATGGGCTTGTTGATCCATCTATATGCGGCCACTTTGCACTCGTTGGGCAATCCAGACACCTTTCCTGTGGCTCTTTCGTTGCTCCGAAGAACATTTGCTCCCTATTTTCGTTTTTTGAAAATGTGGGCTTTTGAAGGCCAGTTGAAAGATTACCACGACGAATTCTGCATCCTAGTCAACAAGGACGTGTTGAAAACCAAAGATTCCAATGTGTGGAGCGAAGGTTTTGTTCTCAGAGTTAGGGATGATCCAATCCTGGGGGATCTGCTTTCCAAGGTGCTCGTCTGTGGAAAATCCCTTCATTTGCTGAAAAAATGTTGCCCTTCGGTAAGTGACACAGAAAATCCAACTTTGGAATGAAACTCGTTGGATGTGGAATTAGTTTAACACTTTTCTGATTCGGCAAAATGTCAGTTGCAATGGTTGCTACAGTAATCCATTATTTCTAACGCATTTGTGCTCTTTGATTTTTAGCATTATCTGTGCAGATTGGACATAGCATTTCCTGCTTTGACTCTTTGCTTTTTGGAAGTGGAATTGCAGGCGGTAGATGCTGAATGCCGCACGTATGTTGCCCACGTCACCAAAAAAGTTGAGGATCAGAGGTTGATAAGGATGCAGCGTGTTGAAGAAGAAAGAAATGCCAGGGAGGAATTTTTAAGGAAAACCACAAAAAATGTTGAGAAATTTGAAGGTTAGGATAACTTGTTTTCTGCATGGAATCTGCCACTCAAAATTAATTTTGTCTTACTTATGGTTATTGATTCCTTTGTTTTAGAGAGACTTGCAGACGAAAAAGGTTCCTTCCAATCAGGAGGCAATTTCAATGCAATGGCAAATCCATCTGATTTTAAAGTGGAAGCCTCAAAAGATTGTCAGAATTTAACCGATAAGGACGGGGAAATGATGGATCTGCTGGCTATAGACAGTTCAGTGTCCGTTGAAGTAAAGGGCATAAAAAGGAAACAGGACAGACTCTCGATAGAGTTTGAAACACTAGAGGCAAGGAGGTCCGTTAGTGTAGCATCGCCAGAATGTTGTGAAGTAAACCGGACAGAATTGTCCAAGACGGGGATTTTGGTGGAAGGAAGCACATTTCAAGTTTTGCGCACCAGGGGTCGAAGCACACACGGCCACTCGTCGGATTCTACAATACAGAAGCTCATGTACGGTTCGACACACACAAAACCAAGCGATGAGGTGTTCACAAATGAGGAATCCGAACAAATTGCTTCAGATGAGGGTAAGTTATAACTTGGATGATGAGAAATGAAAGGTTTTTTAGTTTTTTAGCTAGTTTTTTCACATTATACTGTTTAACTGTTTTCTAGCACCTGGAGAAGGGACACCTCTCACAATTATTCCCTATGAATTGGAAATGCCACCATTCGGTTAGGATTTTTTTTTTTTTAAAATTCTGAGCTGTTACTTAAACAGTTATTAATTTTCATTTTATATAATGACAGATGAATTTCCAATGGCTGATATAGCTCAATCCTTTCTGCGACAAGATGATAAAGTCAAAGATCTGTATGAAGTTAATGATGATTTTTGGAATACTTTGAACCTTCCGGTTGTCTTTGACCGTTGCATCCGAATCCCGCTGCAGGCACAGTTAGTATATATTTTTTTTTTTGAAATATGTTAATTCGACTATCTAGTTTGCTAGATTTCAACTGAATTGTTTTAAAATTGGTAAGGGAATGAAGCAGCAATTGTTTGTTAACATTCAATATCAGTATTCAATTGTAATAGTGCATTTCTTGTCTAGAATCAACTTGGTGGATCGGGCACTCCTGGATTACTTTTTTGAAGATTTGAAGCTGGAGGAGCATTTTGAATTCGTACAAAGCCGTTTCTTCATGCAAGATGGTGAATTCTCCCAGTGCCTGTGCGATCGCTTGTTTGACCGCTTCTCCAAATCGGTGAGGCCGTCCGATCTTTTCAATCCGCTCACCCTCAACTCCATCCTCTCCGAGGCAGTTTCTTATTCAACCGCTGCTAAAGCCGAAAGTAGCGCCGATTTCGAGAAGAATCTTGCCTTCATGGTGAAGCCGTTATCATCTGTCTTTCAACCGAATTGTAAGTGCAGTCTTTTACGAAATGAGTGTGTTTTAATTTTACAATCTGCCAATTTGCATTCTGAATGCACAGGTATTTTAATTCTGGTCTACTATTCTAACTTGGGTTTGTCTAATCTAAAGTGATTCATGTTAAAGCTGGCCATGGACTGTTGTGTTAGATAGAAATATTGTTCAACAATATTGAGTGATAGCATTCATGTTTTTTTTTTTTTTTTTTTTTCAAAGCTCCAAGTGTGTTGGGCAGCTTGCACCTAAACTATCGCGTGGATTTTCCCATCAACATAGTTTTTTCTGCTGAAGTATGCAAATACTACGGACGCGTTTTCTCCTTTTTGTTACAACTAAGGCACTGCCTATGGGCCTCTACCGAAATTTACCGCTCGCTCGAGATGCTCGATCCTTCGTCGCCTTCTTCGGTTCCATCTTTCTACAATGCAAAGCAGTATCGACTCCTCCAGTTATATCGCCACGAGATGCACCACTTTCTACGCTGCCTCCAAGAGCATCTTAACCTGCAGGCGTTTCAAGTCACTGCCATGAAATTCAAAGCAGACGTCCGCCAAGCATCATCTCTCGATGATCTGATTGCTTCGCACATCAAATATCTCAAACGAGTGTCCTTCAGGTGAGTTTGGTTTATAACATACGTAATATGTTTTAAAACCAGCTTTATTTTAAAGGTTTGATGCCAAAGTGATTTGCAATATCGCTATATCTACTAATTTTATCAAATTGGCAACTAGGTGTCTTCTGCATAAGAATGCCATTCCCCTCATGAAACTGGTGCGTAACATCTTTGCCATCATCTTGCGATTCCATTCGCAGTTGTTGGCACCCATGCAGAACAACTATGTGCACGAAATGGCCAGATTTGCGCAGCTGCAAGCATCCTACAAAATTTTCAAGGATTATTCAACCTTCCTTTTTCAAGGTAATTAGAATGCTAAGCTTTTTCGTTGACCGTTAATCAATGTGCTGGGTTACCTTAGATTATGATAACTCTTCGATGATCTGGAATTTTCCAGGATTTTAATGACCATATTTTTCTTATTATTGCTGAATGACATGCAGCTTGGTTTCAGAAATCCAGGTATAACAAGACTTCATGTTTATTTGATGGATTCGTCCATGTTTGTTTATTAAGTTCTATATGTAACCGTATTGTTTTTACTCTGGTGGTTCTTGAAATGTTTTAAATAGCATGGTAATTCCATAATAGTCATACAAACTTGCTTAATTAGCCATACTTAATTAACATAACTCATGAAAGTTTGTTTAATTAAGTATAACACATTCTCTGGCACATCTTGAGTCGTTTAGCTTTTCTGTTTACAACAATGCCCCAATCCGTTGTTAATGCATTGCTTTCTTCTCCACAGTGGTGACCAAACTGGTACGTCGCGGTTATCAACCGCATTTGCAAGAATTCTTAACCAGACTAGACTGTAATAATTGGTATTCGTGCCAGAAACTTGTCTCAGTTCATGCCATGGCAAATTAACACTGGTAATTGAATTTTAATTAAATTGGTCGACAACGACTTTGAGACATGTTATTTTGTCACATGCCCATCTTTATCCGCATCATCTTGTCAAAGAATTTATTTTCTAACGGTTTGTTTGCAGCCTTCTGATGCCCCATCTTGATATGTTTTTCGTTCATCAGTTCATACAAAAATACATCTGTTTGTGTTGTCATCATAGGTGAGTTATCCAATGTTTTTTATGTTATTTTAATTAGAATAGCACTATTCGCATTGCTAAAAATCATTAAGTGGTGTATGTGATACATATTTAGTGTTCTATTTGTCTTCACCCTATCGACGTTTGTCAGAATGAATAAGACTATGTTGAATTTGTGATATAGTTGTGGCGAAAACTTGTCCGATTTTCTAAGCGCTTCCAATGGTGAGCCAAAAGCTCGATTACCCGTTGATCTATACACTAGATCATATGTACAAGAAGATTGACACACCTGTATAAAAATTTCGTTTTTTTTTAATAAGCAATATTTGCATTTAAAAATCAAACTTGAAGTCGTTATCTGTAAAAAATGTAAATAGCGGAAGTAAAAATAGCGAATGATGCCTCGAGCGGCCATTCTTGGACCATCTGGCTCTAATATTCATCATTATCCTCGTCTTGCTGGTCGCACGAATCAATGCCAACCTCCTCGTAGTCCTTTTCCAAAGCGGCCAAATCTTCACGGGCCTCGTTGAACTCTCCCTCCTCCATGCCTGCAATGACCAGAAACATACTAATGTAGGTCGTGCACAAAAATCCTGAATAAGACTTTCAAAATAAATAAGCGCCACAGAAAGCTTACCTTCACCCACATACCAATGGACAAAGGCCCTCTTGGCATACATAAGATCAAACTTGTGGTTCAATCGACCCCATGCTTCGGATATGGCCGTCGTGTTGCTGATCATGCACACGGCACGCTGCGTTTTGGCCAGATCTCCCCCAGGAACCACCGTGGGTGGCTGGTAGTTGATACCCACTTTAAAGCCCGTAGGGCACCAGTCGACGAACTGAATGGTGCGCTTCGTCTTAATGGTAGCAATGGCGGCGTTCACGTCCTTGGGAACAACGTCTCCGCGATACAACAAGCAAACGGCCATGTATTTGCCGTGGCGTGGGTCGCATTTGACCATCTGATTGGCTGGCTCGAAGCAGGCGTTGGTGATTTCGGCCACAGTCATCTGCTCGTGGTAAGCCTTTTCGGCAGAGAGCATCGGAGCGTAAGTGACCAGCGGAAAGTGGATACGAGGATACGGAACCAAATTGGTCTGCAAAAAATCCGAGTTACAACATCATATAGGGAAAAACGTGTCGAACGTTGCACTGATCAGTGGCAAAGAATTTACCTGGAATTCTGTGAGATCAACATTGAGCGCGCCATCGAAACGCAAGGACGCCGTGATAGACGAGACGATCTGGCCGATGAGGCGATTAAGGTTCTCGTACGTTGGGCGCTCAATGCTCAGGTTTCTTCGACATACTATTCAAATAATTGGCAGAAATTATGGCATGTTCCACGCACGTAATGTTTTGCGACTTGAGACTCGAGGACTACTCACGGTCGTAGATGGCTTCATTGTCGACCATAAAGGCGCAGTCGGAGTGCTCTAGGGTGGTGTGAGTGGTCAAGATGGAATTGTATGGTTCGACCACTGCAGTGGAGACCTGAGGTGCTGGATACACCGTGAACTCCAACTTGGACTTCTTGCCGTAGTCCATGGACAGACGCTCCATGAGAAGAGAGCTGAATCCGGATCCCGTGCCACCGCCAAAGCTGTGGAAAACCAGAAATCCTTGCAGTCCCGTGCATTGTTCGGCCATCTTGCGGATACGGTCAAGGACCAGGTCCACGATTTCCTTGCCCACCGTGTAGTGACCTCGGGCATAGTTGTTGGCGGCGTCCTCTTTACCGCTGATCAACTGATCGGGGTGAAACAGCTGGCGGTACATGCCAGACCGAACAGAATCTGTCAAGAGATTATAAGTGGCATGATTACGAGCAAAGTTGGAAAGTGTGGTGGAGAAGAACATAACCACCGTACTTACCAACTACGGTTGGTTCCAAGTCCACGTAAACTGCTCTCGGAACATGTTTTCCAGCATTGGTCTCGCTGAAGAACGTGTTGAAAGCTTCGTCTTCCCGTGGAAGACCACTTCCATTGGTATCGCCTGAAATTAACGGACATCACTTCAATAATCGGAAACAATGGACATGCCCCAGCAACTACCCGTAGGCTACAAGGTGGGCAAATTACCCTGATTAAGGTATCCATTGGGCTGAATTCCGTGCTCAAGGCAGTAAAGTTCCCAGCACGAGTTTCCAATCTGGACACCGGCTTGACCAACGTGGACACTGATACATTCACGCTAGAATAGACAAAAACAGGAAGTGATGTCAGTGACTGTAATCATAACCAGCACAAGATGTCATATACAATATGGGCAGATGTCTTAATTGACAGTTTCAACAACAGGCTTATCTATTTGTTTAAAAAAATATTCATGTATTAAGATGTATAAGTTGTTGAAGATACAGATACATGGCTCTTGAGGGCAGAGACCCCTTTCTGGAGGTGGTACCCTACCTGAAACCAAAGATTGCCATCAGTGACAACACAATGGCATCATTGTACCGAACCGTTCACGCATCTTTGCCCATGATGGAAGACTTCACCGTTGTACAGGGTACAAAATTGCCTAATATCCACGGTAGCGCTGGCCAACATCAAAAACTAACATTTTCATGATTGAAACAAAACAATAGCGTCGTTATGGGTGGGGCTACGATGGCGCAATGGTCCAAATTATTGTTTGCGACCCATTGTTATTTCGGGTAATGACGGGGGCGGGTATTTCGGATGCACCAATTAGGCATTTAAAGGGCGCCTTGTCCATGTCTTGAGAAGTGTTCGGGAGCCCCGGGATTTTTAAGAGTCTGACTCATTTCCTCTCTTCTGAATATTTTTGACTTTTTGAGGAGGAAAATGCGTTAGTCACATTGCCACCCTTGTACCAGCACTTGTAGGACAGCACCAGGGGTGTCTAGCCCTTGCGCACTGCTGAGGTTTCAACTCCAGACTAAGGGGGAGGGTCACCGACCCTTCTTTAAAGGGACAGGTTTTTTTCTTTAAAGGGAAACCATATCGAGAGCCATGCGCAAAGTTGTATACCTGCCAGGGTGCGATAAAAAGATTTAGTGTGTCCTATTGACCACCCTAGTTTCTACAACTCCCATGGTTTTCTATGGAACTGCTTCGAGTGTGGCCGCCACATTGGGGCCTCGACGATCGTATTGCAATCAGGAAAATGTCAGAAAGTCGTGAAATAAGAGCAAGAATTTACTAGAAAAAGTTGTTCCAAACCACCAGCTGGGATTGAATTTTGGGACTGCATTTTCATAAAAAGTTTAAAAGCCTTTATTCTAGGTTTTTCTTTTAAAGTTTTTTTGTTTCAAAGTTGTCACTGAGTTACGGATGCAATTTTATGGCATATTCAGCCATGCCTTAAAATCACGTTTTTACTTTAAATTTCATGACACGTGAGAAAATGAGGATGAGACTCTGAGGATATGCCTCAGATATCATGTAAATAATAAACAAGTTCATTATTTAGGAACATTGGGTGTCCGTACTTTTTCTCATTCCTTCTCATTTGTTGTCAGATTTCTCATTGTATTCAAATGGCAAAAAAAGGTGCACCTGTGCGATGCGGTTGTTTAGGGGAGTCCAGGTGTCTGCGATGGAATTTCTTGAAAAAAAGGATTGTTTTTTACCCCCCTTTTCTATTGCTCGTATTCAAACGTGACTTCATAATACGCGTTGATTTAACACAGAACGAAAAACTAGCCACAGCTGACCCTGCCACGCATCAGTTTTGTAATCTTTTCAACTTCCTCCATAACGAAATATATTACTTCAAAACTCCCCTTTTTTTGAAATTGCTGACCGTGAATTATTTCAATTTTGAGGTCAAAAACCCCACTCCAAGACTGAAAAAGGCGGCCATTTTGAACAAATGGGACGGCCATCTTGAATATTGCAAAGATTAAATACAACATTGTCCACTAAAACCTCATTACCAAAGAGTTTGAGCTAACATTGTAAAGGTGTGGGGGGTTTTATTATAAAAGAATTTGCAGAAAGAAATTTTGTGGAAAAGCTATGGCACCCTTGCAAGTGAAGACAAGCTGCATGTGGCGCCATCTGAATCTAGTCCGGAGCTTACTGAACCCTGGGCTTCCACGGTAATGCTCGACACCTGGTGTCGGTCATTCTAATTCCACTGTTCTCGGGGTGAAAACCATTTCATGGTAGACGTACAAATAAACAAAATCACAAGGGACGAACGATAGATGTGGCGTTGAGATGTTGTTCTCAAATTGCTACGTTGACTCATTCCGCCGCCTTCACCACCAGGTGGCCACGGATGAATGTTTGGGTTCTGGCGCTATTGCTCACCCACGAGTCTCCGTTTTGATTTATTTTAAACTTTGTGAAATGTTTTATCTTTTTGAATCCCTCGGAAGACGATGACCCGAGATTCGAGTCGGGGCTAGCGTCTCGGGGCTGACATCAACCGAGGGGGATGAAAAAGGCAAAAAAAAGAAGGGCCAAGTCTGGGTGTCTTCAAACTTCGAAGCGATTTTTGTTTTCTAAATTAAGAAAGTGACAAAGATTTGTTGAGTCAACGACTTCAAGAGTGCGTTACTTACACGCTTTTTCACTTGGAAAAAAGTGTTTATGCAATGAGTGTTCACCGGGATGATACTGTTTTCGGTCGACTTTTCCAAAAACATGGCACATAATTCATCCAAAAACGCAAACATATCGTTTGGCGGTAACATGTGTGTGCAAACATGAGATGACATTCACCTATTGACTTATTCCACTGGAATTTCTCTATTTATATCTGTATTATGGCCGAATCATCCGATCGTTTTACGCAGTATTTCCTCCCCATATCTCCTTTCTAGGCATGATATCAGAGAAAACAAACAAAAAATACACATTGGAATGCAATTTTATCCCCATTTAGTTCTTTGCATACTTTTGATTTCCGCCCTCGGAAGTCATTGCTTCTATATGAATAGAACCGTCGTCTCTACAACAGTACAGAACCTCATAGTTGTGCACAATTAATTGTTGTTTTTGTGTGATTCAAACTACATTTTAAGAATTAGGCATGCACAGACAAGTCTGATCTTCAACAATGACTACAAAATTTCAGAATATTGCATTAAAAGGCTAATGTCTTTCGCAGTGACTTTACAGCTGTTGACAGTCAAGTAAAAAGACTGACATTTCAGACAGGGGGGAAACTCACTAGTGGAACCATTTGTTTCGGTATATTTCTGAGAAATTTCGCAATGGACAATCTCCAAGCACAAGTTATAATATTCACCATGTAAAGGAAAATGGTGAACAAATTTCGATATCACGAATTCCAAGAAAGACACAAAGCAGCACGAAACCAATTTTCTGGTGCTTTTTAATTGCGAGGCAGCATGCAATATCCGCCCCCTTTTCATTTCCAACGAAATAATCTCTAAACAATCTCTAGGCTAGAAAAAAATTTGACGAAAACATCCGATGCAACAAATAAGCTTTGGCTTAATTGGAAAAAAAAGTCGTTAGATGGTACGCACGTACAAGTACAATCAGCTTTCATCCAAATATAATTAGCAAAACCATGAAATTGGACTCGCTTATTAAAAATTAATGCGATTCACACGCTCCTCGTCCACTCAAATATTTGTATATAAAAAATATGTTTGGAAGGCTAATTATGCTTTGAAGTGCCCGGTAAACGTGAAAAGGATGGAGAGCACGGACGAGTGCCATCTATTAACCTCTAAGATAACATGCAAGATGCGTAAACAACCTTTCCCTTCTCCTTAATCATTGTTATTACAACTATTTATAGCGAGAAAAATAGAAATGAAGCTGTTTTATAATACAAAAAGCGCTGCTTTTGTTGCGCCTGGTTGAATTTCGAAATTTCCTTTCAGCTAGCCCAGGCGAAGGGTTTATGAACTCTTTCCCAATATCACTTACACCGACATAATAAGTAAGGAGTCATTATATTTTTTTGATATCGTTTTTGAACGTTTATTCAATAAAAAGATTATTCGATCAAAGTTAAATTTTAGATAATTCACCGTCCCACAAAGTTATCTCGATTGCGTGTTATTCGTTTGTTTGTAATGACCATAAACCAGCAAACTATTATCGTTGATATTTTCACAAAAATGAAAGTTTTTTTTGAATATTAGTTTCGGATTCGTAACTTTGATGATGCTTGCATAGGGTGAAATACTCTAAAGGCGCCAATTCAAAAGGCAATTACTTTCACAAAAAAAAGGAAGTTCTTTGACTCACCAAGTTTGTAATTTCAAGAAAATCTTGATCTTCCGTTTTAGTCATTTAAATAGAAAAAAAAAAAGTTGAGGGGGAAAAGCTTAATTAAGAAAAGGGGAAAAAATGAGAATGATGCATTATTTTGTACTTTCATATTGCGAGGGAAACGTTTTGTTTGAAAAACAGGGGATATGACATGTTTTATATTAACTACAAATCTTGCGAATATATTTACACAACTCCCTAATTTAAATGAAATTACATTCTAACTTGTATACTCGTATTTGAATCGGATTTCTTAAATCGAATGTGTGGTTATCAGTCTGTCAGAGTTCGAGTGCAGGAGTTGTCATAGTGATACTCAAGTTTGGTTAGTGTTGAATAACTGGTTCAAAACTTGACTAATTATTAGATTTCCACCTGCAGTTCAATTGCCTAAATTTATTGGCAATGATCCTTATCATCGTTCATCTATTATTAAAAGTCCTGATTTGCAGAAATAAATGTCGAAGTACAGTAATTGATTCTGCAGATCAGATCATTCGACAATTTCGACTTTTGTTTCATATTTAGTTTACTAACTCCCAATTTTATAAGAAATTGGCGAATGGATATAAGAACAGCAAGAAATAAAAGAACTTTTAAGAAATAAAATCACCTTATTCGAGTAGATTTGGAATAGATAGCTACATAATTCAAAGAGGTTCAAGACAATAAAAAAGCAGCGTGATGTTATTAAGTCAAAGTTGAAATTGACTTACCATTTTCGAACAGTTGTTAATTTGATTTACTACCGCAGGCACTTGAAGAGGTCAAAACGTTTGCTTTTTGAAACGCTTTTGTACGGAAGAGATTTCAAAAGATAAATAAGATTGTTTCTATTTGATATAAAAAACTTTGTCTGCTTCACGTATATTACTCTACAATAAAATGTGATTTTCTGTTTCAAAATTGGTTTTAGTTGCAACCTTAGAGAGCAACGGTTCCTAGCCTGCAACTTTTTAGAATGAGGCGCGCGAGGGGAGCCGCTCGCTTATGTAGGGGCTCCAGGGAGGAAGTGACGCCACTCTTCACCGCATGCTCTTTTTTTACCCACTGGAGAGATCTATCATCTATGAAGCCCATCCAAGCGAAATTAGTCTTGGACTGCTTCAGTATTTTGTCTTCATAATGATAGGAACATAAAGCTCACTCAAGCAATTTAAATGTGGACATTGTAATTCGCATTTTCGAGACTGTGGTAGCGCCTTTTCTTACACGCTCAATTGGCAAGTTGATAAACATGGAATGTTCTGACATGAGTGTGATAACTGATGATTTGTTGATTCTTCCTTCGATATTGCATATCGAAAGCCAGCATGTTTCGTATACTTTCGGTTTGAGCTGATATATGAAACAAACGTGTGTTTGGAAACAAAAATTACAATGTTGAAAAGTCTATAGTTTAAAACTGAATAAAACAGGCAACATGTATAAACATGCTTCTGCTAGCTTAGCAAACTTGAACGACAAATCTGGTTTGTGCAAACTTGTATGCTGAAAACGTTTGCTCATTGCAAGGGAACAAACCTCAAAAAAGTTTGCTAAAACAACGATTTTCTTCTCAAAAATTGTTGAACGAAATTTGTTATCTCACTCGCGATGAGCAAACTTGTTTTCTGCAACCATGTTTGTAATTAAATGGGTACGGCCCCATGCCATATGACATATTTTGCTGACTCTAAAACAGTGGTTTTCTACCTTTTTCATCTCAATGCACACTATACTAGACCTAAAATTGTCACAGCACATCATACGTTTTTTAAGATGTTTTCTATCGTTTTCTCAATAAAATAATGAAAAAAACACTTTAGGATTAATATAATCTGCTCTATGATGACCATTTCCAATGTTTTCTATTTACAATCATTATATACTACATAGTTCGGCGGCACACCAGTTGATAAAACACTGCTCTATAGGATACTGAGTTGAATTGAATGCTGGGTATGGACGGAGCTTTAGTCAACATATCTGATTATAACAAAAAAGTCATTGGCATACATATACGTTGCAGGCATTGCCAAAATGGGAGGGTATACCATTTTTAACCCTCTGTTAAATGAACATTCTTTAATTAGAGCGTTTAAATGTAAAAGAATAATTATCATAGATGAGGCCAATTATCTCTCTTGGCATTAAATGAAGCGTTCAACCTGCCAATTCACCATCCCACCCAATCACGCCATGCCAAGATTTATTTCATTTATTAATAATTAATGCGGATGAAAACACCCTTCTCGGCTTATATCTTCCTTTTGAAGCAAACTGCCTGCAAAAAATACTGTAATGCACAGCACATCGTATCATAGGCTACTTTAAAATAAAACCCTAAATGCCTGACGTGCTTTTGGTTTTTGGCCAATCTTCGATGAATGGACCATCAATTACAGTGCTGTCTTCCAAAGCTCCAAAATTCCACCTGCGACCAATTATTAGCAATTTTTGTTTTGTTTACTTCTAATATTCATGAAGTACGCCAGAATTGGGGGAGTGAAAGTTTTTCAGTAACTCGTAATAATTATGATAATAAACTTGGAAATGCGAGATCCTCTACACTTTTTGGAAGGTTAGGTTAGGGAATTGCAAGTTGTCACGGATGATGTGCAACGCTGCCAACTTTTGTAGACGTCAAGTACCTCAAAACTGTGTGCCTTTGAACCCCTTTCTGGTTTGATTTTCTTTTGAAACGATCATTATTTTTTGCTATAGGCTCATTTGAAGGCGAAGTATACACGTAGTCATAATAGTGAGCGAACTTTGTATGCATTCTTTTTCCAAGTTCGATAACATTTCTGCAAATTGTTCGGTTTTTGTTCCCTTATAATGGGACTCCGCATACGCACGCACTAGTCATGCTTATATCCTTAAATTAGCCGACTTTTTTTATTCGCATTGAAAAATCGTATTTTTGCTATAAAAAGAGGGCAAATAATTCACAGGGTGCAGACGACCTCAGGATTTACTTGGATTCACATCGTTTCACAGCTGAAATAATTCCCGCTCTCGTGCCTCCAGTCTCGCTGTTTTCCCAATCTTGCAATTTCCTGTTGTTCAACAATTTTTCACCTTTAGGAAAATTAACGATATCGTTGTTTCATTTTGCATCGATACTAATAGGGAAGTCCCCGCACCGGCATTACTATCATGGCCACTTGATTTGATAACATCGCTGGGTTGCACCTTACTCAAATTAGACGAATCGATTTTAATCGCTGATCAGAGTTTGGTGCAACGTGTTGGAGCATTTTTATGAGTCAGCAATTCTTCGTCAACATGGGAATTGTTGAGAATTCGTCATTGCAGCAGTTGTATGGTGCATTTATATCTGACTATATTCGGGAAATTGTAGAATAATGGTTCTGCTTGCTTGAATGTGACGTCATCAACATGTGATGGCAATGGACATTTTGTACGGATTTGATCATGTTCTTAGAAATTATTATATCTGTTCAACATACAGTATGTACAATACGTACACAGTATGCCCTATTTTATTAATTATAAGAGACATTTTTGTACCCTAAAGCAGTCTATAATATTAAAAATGTTTGTTATATACACAGTATTCTGTTATTTGTCTAAAATATTTTACAAACCTAATGTTCCAGACGGTCGATCTTACAGAAGGAACTACAAGATAAAATTCCTACAATGTTGCATATTAGCTTTTTATATATACCAATTAAAACAAGGTGTACTTTCGTCATTAAGTGGAATGATGATTCAAAATTCCAGACCCAAGTGTAATTTTGACACCAACAGTGTATATGTAATGTTAAATGTTTAACAAAAAAAGTTGTGTGCGTGACGTCTTATATAGATTGTCCTTGCGATGCTATTAGGTGACATGCACTGATGTCAATCTTAAAGATCTTGAGAGACTGTGCAGTCACATGGGACCTGTTTCACGGGTAACACGCAAATGTCATGCTCGTTGCCAACAATTTGTTGTGAATTACCGAACAAAACCAGTTGACATTACCCTGCGCATATTTGACAGTTGTTTTGTGCTCCATTATGCCTAAATCACTGCCAAGATATATCCTGGATGGAGTTTTCCGTGTTTCTAATTATCTTTAAACGATAAATGACAGTTCTGTGGATAATAGGCAAACATTGCTTTTGTCCGCTTTTAAGGCTTTTTGGTCAGAGTCATGACAACAATATGTATGTGTGCTGTTGTTTTCGTAATACACTATGCGTCAGCAGACTATGTCACTTTCAAGTTTTAAACTGAAACTAATTCACTGCTATTAAATTAATAGTCATTGCAGTCACTGAACACAATGCCGTTTGAAATAATTTAATTTATTTTAATTTAACATTGAACCTTAACCTCAATATCCGCCATTCAAGTTGTTGTTGTTGTTGATGTTTTTAATTCATGGGCAATATGTATGCTGTGCAACCACGCATTTGGAGTCACCCTGTATGTGCTTCGCTTGCGTTTGATGTAACGCCATCTGTTGTGCTGCTTTGGCAACTTTAGCGAACAGAAAAACAGCGCCAAATTTGAATTTACAACACTATATATGACTGCTTTTGTAGTAGTAATATTTGCATCAAAAATCAGAAAAAAATGAACAAAGCTAGTTTGAATCTGTGGTACCAAACCGATTGCACAAACAACACATTCTAGTGATTATAAGAAGACATTTTCGTACTGCTTTCAAAATTCCAGAAAAGTTCCAGGAAAGTAAAACGTGAAATTCAGGGGTCCCCAGATTTATTCTAAGGGACACATCTGATGGTATAAGAGACAATTCTCAATGACTTCCGTCCCTGGTTTACAAACTTGGTTTTTCGTCATCATCAGTTGTGTTAATTGTACCTTCACTTGAATTTGGTTTCTACGAGCGCCATCTTTTTTTCGTCATAATCCGTTTTGTGCTACTTTGTAACATCGATGCCAATTGCGCAATTAAAGGTACAGGTGTCAGACGATGTTGGGCGGTAGCCCCACAGTAAAATATTGATCCAGGTGCTATTTTGCAATGACGCATATAATATATAGGCTGACTGCTGACAATCATTCGGAAATTCAGTCCTAACATGAACAAATTGATGGCATGTTTTTGCCTTAAACTCCATTATGCGTTTTGTTTAGACTGTAAAGAATTATATATTTAGAATTTTAAATTTTCTCATTTATTTATTTACAATAAACACAAAAATTAGAAAGAATTGAAGCGATATTGTAACTTCTACTGCAAAAAGGCATTACAAGTTAACACGTGCCTTATTGCTTACAAAAGCTAAAAATGTTGATGAAAAGTACTATTGTATACTTGAAATCTTTTCCCCGATGTGGAAGTGTTTGTTTTTGTAAGTCTTTAAATGTAAATCCCTCTTCGAATGATTAATCAACCAGGTGGAGTTTTCAAAAACGCAACCTATAAGCTGTTATCAAACAAAATGGCGGCCGCGAATTGCGTGCTCGAACTTTGTCTATAGTTTCATAAAAAACTAGTGGATATGGTAAATTACAAAATGGCAATAGCCGTCTGCTATGCTGCTGTTTTGTGATGTTTCTCATTTCAGTCCAGATGTTTGTACCTCAATATTGACAGTCCCTAAGTTATTTGTTAGTCGAATAAGACTAATTAATGTACTAGGTCCCGTTATAATTAATATAATTACGTCATATCGGTTCATATATAATACTTTAAAAATAAAACACGTAGTTCTTGTTCGAAATTCACGGCGAAACAAACGTAACAATTTTGTCCAGAACGGATTTTGAAAAAAAAAAAAAAAAAATGTTGTTTCTTGTCTTTGCTCTGGTCGCATCATTCATGGTTAGTCCAATTATTTTTCTTGTATTAAGATTCTTAATTACGGATGTGATACCACACAAACCAGTATTCCTATTACTTTTATCGCTGTACTTACGTAAATTGCATGTAAAAACATGTACATGTACTTCCGTTAGATAAAAAAAAAATTCTGTAAGCATGGGATGGACAATGACATTCCAGTTAAGGCTATGTCACACAAGTTATCTTCTGAGATAAGCTGTGTGATTCCCCTCTTTTGTGATTCCCCTGAGGTATCATCTGGTGTAACTGTAGTCGTGTTGCCTGTTTAGGTTCCAGTAACCAAAGCCGATGAGTTGGACCATGTCATGGATTTGATCGATTTAACGAAACGCGGAACTTCTCTGGACACCATGGTTCCTATCTTCATGAATGCAATGAAGAGTCAAGCTAACAACAAAAACAAAATGCCGTTTCTGGAACCGAATCTGTTAAAGGGTGTCGTGAAACCGCTCATCAAGTCCATGTTAGGAGACGAACGCTACAAACAAATCGAAGGTTTCATTGATCCCGGCATAGATATTGGTTTAGCGTTGTTTCAGTTGATCTCCGAGCTAATACCGAAGGGCATGAACGAATCTACCACGACTGAGCCAAGGGCTGCCAGGGATCTTCTGGAACTTTTCCATACTACCGTTCCAGAAAATCACAATGCGAAATAGAAATAAGTTTTGAGGTTTAAACTTGGCAACGGAATCTTGGCAATAGACATAACTGCTGATGACAAGATCCATTTTCTTTGCTCGAAAATTGAATTTCACATCAGAAAATTTTGATACACGCTCAAATAGTTGTTATTATATTATAGATATTTTGGACAGGTTGTCTGTACTATGTTATTTTATTTATTTTTTACCTGGAAAACTACTCTGGGAATTTGTATAAAGACATTGCGTCAAAAAATATTAAAACTTGAAATCCACGTCATCGGTTTTTAATTAATAAAAACAGTTTTCAATTAATTTGTGTAATACGTCACTAATTGTTTCTAAGAACGGCAGTAGCTAACAGCAGCCATACGCCATGTTTGTATAGCTTAGCAAATAAACTGTTTCATTCCATACCAGATGTTAATTGTTGTTCTAATGATGACAAATCCAACGTTATTCCGCTGCCTAATAAAACTAATGAACGCACCACCATCGCAGTTATTACGTGTACGTTCTAGTATATCATCGGTATATAAGCTGATAGAATTAAGTATTCGAGTTTCTTTAATTGAATATTGCGTTCGGACATCACCTGAGTCTTAAAGTTAACGTGATCACGATGTACGGATTTGGGAAAATGATATTGCTAGCCTTTGTTTCCGTCGCTTGTTTGATGGTGAGGCGATTTTTTTTTACTTAATATTGTGTGTTTTAATTAATATTTCGTGGAGTTGCACAGTATGGGAACTGCTTCGTAATAATTTTCAGAACATGTTCTTAAACATATATCACCATTGTGCTTCGGTGATAGAGAAACCTTATACTGTATAACTGAAGCAAGTCGGGTTTAGTGATCTGTTTTGTTTGTTTTTACAAAACTTTGGCGAATTTTCAATGAAAATTAACTTATCTATTCTATTGATTTCTTTATCAAGATTGGTTTCATTATTCCCAATTATTTAAGTTCAAACTATGACAAGAGCACGATTTCTTCCTAAATTCAACTTGAAAACTTTTTTTTGGGGAAAACTAAACTTCTAATCAGCTTCAAATTTATCTTAACAAAACCTATTGTCAATTCCATTTTAACTTAAGTGGTAACTAAGAAACCAATGGTCAGAATTCTGAATTTTGACTACGAAAACGTCTTCATTTCAGTCGCAAGCGACCGTCGCCCATGACAAGATGGACGAATTGGAAGATCTTCTGGAAAACGTTGACGAACATTTGGAAAACTTAGATCTGGTCTCGCTGCTCCCACGAGGCATGGACATGGTCAACCAGTTGTTCGAGGCGGGTGAAATATTCAGCAAACGTAACAGTCCGATAGAGACCATCCTACCAACCCTCTTGAGCATATTCACAAACAAATCGCACACCGGGACAGGTGGATCATTGGATGTGCTTAAGACTACGATTCAGAACCTTTTGACGATGTTATTGAAAAATATAGTTGGAGAGAAAGCTTTCGCACAACTAAGTCCGTTGATTGAACCATTCGTCAACGCGTCTTTCATGTTCACTGAGATGGCAATGAAGGTTATCAATGCGAGCATGGGTCAAATGGGTCAAAACACGACAAACACTTCCAACTCCACGGACGTTAAGGTGGCCTCCAGGGCCATACTGGAATTAGCCGAACTGCTTTTTTCGGACAAGGATAAAAAATAATCTGTCCTCTTAATGTCCAGTAATATGCACGTGAGCCCGAGTGGTTGTAAATTCGACTTGTTGTTTTAGTCATGCTTTTGATGACCCTTACTGATTTATCAGAAATGTGCCTTGCAAAAAAGGTTGTTCATTGTCAACTAATTAGACTTCCTCCCGGTTGAAATTCGTGCTTATACCTGAATAAAAATGTATCTTTTATTTATTTGCAAAGATTCTCATGTTTGTAATAAATTATAAATTTGCCGGTTGTGTTGAATGAATCTACCAAAAATCTAATATTTAAATTTAGCCATGTTTATTTATTTATATATATATATATTATGAAATTGAAAAATGTAATATTTTGTAAAATATAGTATTCTATATCGTATTGTGATAACTGAACTAAATCTGTGTTGATTTTATGATCACTGCTGCCAAGTGTTAGAAAGACAACAAGATAATGTAATGCGGTTGAGGGTGCTGAACGTAGGGCCACTTTATTTGACGCCATCTTGCTTCTGCTTTTAGAGATTTTGAAAATCTGCTATAAACATAACGTTGTGGCGTTTGTATGTTATGGGTAAATCACAAGAAGCACGTGTAATTCAAATTCGCTTATTAAAATCAGTAAATGTTTTTTTTCCTCGACCCATGAATTTCACCTTGAATTTTGACATCAAGGTGGTTTAATATATTACGGCATAAAACCAGAATTTTTACTGCTGAAAAATTCATATAGCATTTCAAGGATTTGGTCTCAACCCTCTACAACCGTCGTGTGACTGATTCTCAGGTAAAATTGGTATTTTATTTTTTCAAATGACTCGAGCGTCGGAAATAAAAAATGTCTCAAACGCTCAATTTTATTCGTTTTCATGCTTATGTTTGCTATTGCGAAATTGGTTCCATAAACACAGTTGCTGACCGTATGTTTCATATTTACGTAGCTTAGTAAATAACCATGTTGAAATCCTCTTCAGATGTTCAGTGTTGCTCCAATGACACGCTTTGTCCCAACCCAGATATTAATTGTCTATTATCGTTAAATGTGTATATCAAAATGGAGAGTTTGAGCCAGCTAACGTTAACGAAACGATAACGAGAAACAGCGCTTGTGGGCCGGAATGGCATGCTTCGCATAAGGTAGTCCTTGATATTCCGGGACACAAGCGCTGTTTCTCGTTATCGTAATCGTTTCGTTAACGTTGGCGGGCTCAAACTCTCTATTAAAATTGATTGAGATTTAATTTGCCCGCCACTTGAAAGTGACGTCATGTTTTCTTGGGGCTAAGCTTTCGTGGCGCCATCCTTCGCATATTTTAGGTAACGTAAATTCACCAAATTTTGAATTCCTCACGTAGAAAGCTACGTACTGTTACAACTGTATGTACGTGAGCAGAGGAAAATCGCTTAAATGTTATTAGTTATAGCCTTGCGAAGGTTAAATTAGATGTGTTATATTTTTCAAGAAATTCTGGTTTCATTTATACTCGTTAAATTTCACAATTTCGTTTTGGTGGTTATAGAGTAACAAAAGCAAATTCCAATTACTAGCTCCCGATAGAGAGCTTTAACTTGTGAATATTCTTTTTTTAAGGTCTAATTGTGAATTGCTCGTTAATTATCAATATAGTAACAAAAAAACCTGTTTCACCCGGAATCGAACCCGCTTTGCCTTGAGAAGGGCATTCGAGCGCTATTTGAAAAGCGCCCAATGCTCTACAACGAAGGTGCTACGTGAGCAGTTGCGTTCTACGCCAGTCTTCGCTACCGAAATTCCTAGGGATTTCCTTGTCTACTATCTGACATCAGTGGGTCAATGACGTCAACGCGATAGCTTTTCAACGCTCAGAGCTCATTCACAACGTTTGCATTTCTATTCATGTAGTTTTCGGAAACGCTCTCGTTCAGCTACGTATGAGCTTCAAAATGTCCCTACAATCAGGAATTGTATGCATAGGAAATCTGACAGTCCGGCTCTACGCATTCGAGAACAACATTCCAAAATAAATGGAGGAACGTATGGAATCTTAAGTAATAATACATTTTCCAGGCTATTTTTTGACTTGGATTACACGACGGAACGCATCAATTCATTATTAAACTACCAGGTAAGCATTTCTGCCTATCGATTGCTTTAACCCTGCTCTCAATCCTAAGAAATGAACGCAAAGTCGGCTGGAATGTAACGTTGTGATCCTTGAGACGGTTTTTTGGCCATTTCCCCCTCCCCGGAAGTTTAGTCTGAAGGGACACTGACTTAGGGTTCAGATTTTGCACTAATATTAATCTCGTTTGTTTATGTAATTGGTTAAGGGCCTGATCTCGGGAATGTATGGCATCTTGCCCTCGCCAATTGCATCCGTTGCAGACCCGCTTTTTAAAGCTACTCTTTTATGTGTTTTGTTACGAGTCAATCGGTGTTGGTAAAACCAGTTTCCAAGCCAGAATATTACGCAATGGGGTTTTTTTTTGCCTCGCTTTATTATTATTAAAGTTTTATATTCGTGGGAATCCTTATGGCGTTATTTATTGCGTCAAAAAGTGCTCAAAAAACACCCTGGACTAGTTAGTAATACATGTATAGCCTCTATATGTAGTTCAATGACAGCTTTTCCAAGGTCTAGCTTGTTGACTGGCTTCCCCCAATTTGGCGAGAAATACATGTACTTTGGCTATAATTTAAATAAACATTCTCCTTCGTTGTAACAATAGACTAAATAGTTGTGAAGTTCTGTCACGAGGTTCTCCCAGTACTTGAATATCGCACGCTGTACCAAAAACAATCCATTTGCTGTTGTTCACTGCATTGTAAGGTTTTTTACTAAATCATCTAACCTAGGGTATGCTTATCACATTTGTTGGCTGCTTTGAATCGGTAGTAGTTAGGATTGCTTATCTTTTAACTGCAATTAACTGGTTGAATGCTCGAAATCTTGATACAGCATTCCAGAATAACAAAGTGTGATGCTGGCTGCTGATCAGCACTTGCTACATGTGTGCAGGCTTATGTCACCTGACCATTTACTAATCTGTAATGTTTTGAACTAGAGGCTTGTGTATGAGATATCCTGTTACAAGGACATTTAGCTAATGTTTAAAAAAATCGAAACAATACAACGTGCAATTTTAATAGAAGGAAGAGGAAGAAGTAAACATTCAATAAAATACCTGTCCTGCATCAAAATGATGAGTTACTCCTGAATAGAGATATAGGAAGTAAGATTGTATCCCTCTCTATCCAATTTAATCTTTTTCTTATCGAAGATAGGATGGTTGAAGCATCCTAGAAAAATGTAGTTCTTTAGAAATAATAGTATTTCAGTTTTGATATTAATGGAGTATCTTGCTAATAAAATTCGGTGCAAGTGTTTCAGTGTTGGAATTTATGATGGACATTAACATGTTCAATATTACAGTCTGGCTGGCTCCCTTGCAAATATGCCAAGCATTGATGTCCAAAACAATAGTCACGCCGCTTTCATTGCTAAATTAGAAAAATAACTTGTAAACGCCAGTCTGCTTGTTTGACAAATGATTTAATAATAGGTTAGCATGACAGGGCATTTTAAGTATTTATTTTACTAGGATTAAGGTGTAAATAAGTGAAACAATAGCACAACGTATGTTACCACGTGAGCATTGAAGAAAGATTTAATGAGTAACGACTGTATGACCTAGTCCCAATTTATAAATTGGTATTTTTGCAGATAATTTGAATGTAGGCAGCTAAAATCCAAGGTTTCTATTGAGAGAAGCGTAATTACTGTTGTAATAAATAATGCAATTAATTGATACATTAAATGCAGCAGGCTACTAAATGTGGATAGTTAAATGGCATTTAAGAAATGTATTCATCTTGGGGTTCAGTTTTAAATTTGTTTTCGAGTTTTTAAGAGAGGACAATTTTAGAATTATGCATTTGTAGCAAGTCCAAAATGTTGACGCTGTACTTTAACAATTTCCATTGCATTTTCATTAAATTAGTTAAATATTTACTCATTTTTAGGTGGCAATTTGTACTATTTAATGCTTTATCTGGATTGCTTAATGCCCACGTCTTAATTCTTTTTCTGAAGGAAATGCCTAGGAATTAAATGGAGTTATTTCACACTAAATTTCAACATGATCAATGATTCTTCCTGCTTCTTGAAGTTGAACATGACATTACATACCATCTGGCAATCAAGAAATTGATCTTAGCCTCATTGGAATCCTGCAGCATTATCAGAATACAAAATACATAAAAAACAGGAAATCTGAAAATAATGAAATATCAATCTGAAAAAATCCCCGATCACGAAGAAATGTTATCCTAGAGGAGGGCAAAGGGCGACTCTAAATATACATGAACCCCTGAAGTAAACATCACGCCATGGGTCTATTGCGGTCATCCAAGACCCCGTTGCATTCAAACACACAACCACTTGAAGGTGGTCTATTGACAGAATGTTTTGTCAGGCTCAGTAAGGCGACAATAATTTAGGGAGGGTATATTTATAGCTTTCTTGAAGTAGGCCTAGGCTCCAGTAAGTTGTCTCACTGGGACGTTTTTGCCTTGGTTCAGAAAGCGCCTCGAAATGACGCACAAGCAAAATATGTCTGTCACATTGTTAGGTCATCAAAACTTTGAGTTTGTCATTTTCCGCTCGTTGTAGTCATTCGAGGGAGAGAAGAAAAAGTGTATCAAGTGGAAATTTGTTTAAAAGTAAAGTTGGGTGCCGATTTTGTGGTTCTTAGTTTGCACCAACGTTTTAAAAACCAGAATTGATCTTGAAGGCGTCATATGATTTAACACAATTATCCAGATTTTTTGTATGCTTTTCCCATTTTTTAAAAATTAAATTACTAAGATCACGTTGCGAGTCATTCAAGAAACACTTTAGTTTTCATCTTGTTTTTCAGAGGACATCTTTAAAAAGACTTTGTATTCATTGTGAGTTTTTAAAAGTTCAAACGTAATGTTTAGCATTTTAAAGTTTTAATTATTTATAGCTCATGTACAAGATTAGACTTCACATTAACATTGATTATAGACATCGTTGATGTAATTGTGATTGGTGGAATTTGAAAAAATTAGTTTGCCAAGGTCGGAATTGCCAGGAAGGGAAGGGAAGGGGATATGTAATGGGAGACATTCATGCCAAAACTTAAGGGCTTGTGCAAAGTTTTACATAGTAGGCTTCTGTGTTTTCTATTTAATAGTCTTAAAAAGCAAAGTGATGGGATGATAACTTTTTGAGCCTAAATTTAATAATAAAAACGCTTCCGTCAGCAACTACGCGTTTAAAGAATTACTGACTTAGCATTGTGTGCGCGTTATATTTTGGCATGGATACGAACTCTTTGCTAATTGAGCACTTTTTAAGCTATCTCTACCACTTAATCTTAAACCTGAACCCTTTTCCATTCAATATCCACTTAGAATCCCAAGCATTGCATGGTGCATTTCTTAAATTTAACACCTTGCAGGTTGCGGCAAAAGTTAATAGACTAGGTTTCATTACCTGCCTTTACTATTGGATATATTGATTGCAAAAAGGCAAATCAGTGCACAATAAAATTCACTTTTGAGACCTGTTTCTCGTGACTAAATTTCAATTTTTTTCATTTGTGTATCCCATAGTTACTCGAAACGTCCGATTGGATTGGACGTCTTCTCCTCGATGTTTTTGATTACAGACCAGCGTAACGGACATGTTTGGTGAAATCCCAGGCCGTGACCACGACGCCCCCTATCGTTCACATCATAATATCCCCCGAGGTCCAAGACCTCACAGGACGGTAGTGTGGCTAAGTAAAGCCTAACTAGAGTAATATCCAGTAAAAAGTGATAATAGTAAATTGTAGTTAATTAATAATTGATCGAAGAGCATCCAACTCCAGTAATTCCTTCTTCCGACGCCGCTTCCCTTTCTACCGCTTTCTCCCACGTTGGAAAATGCCCGTGAACCCGAGAAGCGACACCGATCCACAGACAGTGGCGTCAGACGACTGCACCGAACGACGCTCCATGGCAGTGGGATTGAATATTGTGGGCAGTTTGGAAAAGGAAGCGAGGTCGGAGGTTAACATCTCAGCGACTGCTGCAGCCAGCGTGGACGAAACTGTGCGGCAGCACTTGGCCATCTTGCAACACGTTCCCGTGCACAGCATGTGCCGCGACGTGCTAGTCAATGGAACGCATCACAGTTATGACGATGAGGATGCTGTTGCCGTGGCGCCCTCATCTGGAGGGCACAACGAAGACGGTGGCACGACCAGGGCGCAGCACACAAAAAACGAAGAAGTGGAGGAAGAGGACGATGATGACGAGGAGAAGGCAGTGGCATCCTCACCCAACGGCCGATTCTTGAAGTTTGAGGAAGAAGTTGGCAGAGGAAGCTTCAAAACTGTGTTCAAGGGACTTGACACAGAAACTGGCGTGGCTGTGGCTTGGGCAGAGCTTCAGGAGAAGAAACTGAGCAAAAATGACAGGCAGAGGTTTCGGGAGGAGGCAGAGATGCTCAAAGGGCTGCAACACCCAAACATCGTGCGCTTTTATGACTATTGGGAAGTGACAACACCCAAACGGAAATATATCGTTTTAGTCACCGAATTGATGACATCTGGAACCTTAAGAACGTCAGTATGCCGACTGTGCAATGCTTCAATATCATTGACTTCTGAGAAATTAGTTACTTTTTTAAGATGCAGTGAACTTATTGCATATCGTTTTCATTACAATTTTAATAAGAATACTTAAAAGGTTTGGGTTACGAAAGCCAAGGACTTTCCGTAAGCGTCATGCGTATCGCGGGGAGATAACAGATTTGCGGGATCATTCTGTTGTAACTGATCCTGTTGCAAGTATCACTTAGCAATTTACGGGCATATTTAAATATAAATATGGTGATTTTAAATAAGTCACTCAATGAGATAGTTTAGCAAGCATTTATAATGATTTTGATTAGCAACATGCTTTTAGCGAGCTTTGCTACAAAATGTGTTCTAAGAAGAGCAGAAAAATAATATATTCATAAACAACACATAGTTACTTTTTAAAGTGGGACCGCCATTACACATTTTATAGCAAATACGACTTTTATAATCACGTAATTCAACTTTAGCCTATGTGCTGTTAACATCGCTGATAATCTTTTGATAACCTGCTCATAAAAATAAGCTTTACTAAATTAACATCGTTGAGCTAGATGGCAATCTATGGCTGGGGTTATCGTAAAAAAAGCCACCACTAAACAAACGAATAAAATCAATATCGTATTTTTGAAAAGGTTAATTTTGATTTTTCTATTGCTCTACGATTTCTCAGAATGTTAGTGATTTGGTTGTTACGTGATGACCTCTGAATTTGTTTTCCGTTTAACCAGCTTGTTTTGAACATTCATCTGCAGATATCTCCGCCGTTTCAAGAAAATCAATTTAAAAGTGTTAAAATCTTGGTGTCGACAAATCCTTAAGGGTCTGCACTTTTTGCACTCTCGCCAGCCGCCCGTCATTCACCGCGATCTCAAGTGCGATAACATCTTCATTACTGGCACCACCGGTTCCGTGAAAATCGGCGACCTGGGATTAGCGACTTTGAAGAACCGATCATTTGCCAAGAGTGTTATTGGTTAGTTTTAATGGCACAAATGCTGTTGAACCTTATGCTATGTTATGTCGGGGCGGAAAAGGCTTGGAGTGTCTTTCAAATCGTTATATTAATGGAGAGATGTAATGATGAGCAATGATTGAAATTCATTCATATTATCTAATCTTATGTTTGTTTGTTTAAGGTACACCCGAATTCATGGCTCCGGAAGTGTATGAAGAACATTATGACGAATCTGTAGACGTCTATGCCTTTGGAATGTGCATGCTTGAAATGGCTACTTCAGAGTATCCATACTCAGAATGCAGAGGTCCTGCACAGATCTACAAAAAAGTCATTAGTGTAAGTATTTGTGCTTTGTTCTGTTAACCAGCCCATGGACCTATTATTTGTAATACTGTTTTTCTTCCTTTGATTGTTACCTTCATTACCCATGGCATAGAGAATTTGTTGGGGCACGTTGTGCGAGTGTACTGAAGGGTTACCATAGTAGCTGCATTAATCAGGCCAGCAACCTTTTGCAATATGCATTGTATCAGATACTTAAGTTGGATTACAACTTAGCTTTCTGGTATTTGGCAGTAGAATGTGTTTTATCTAATCCGTGTGGCTATGATTCACACATCCAGTAATTGTTCATATTTGCATACCTTTAAAATCGTATATATTATATTGGTTTGAAGTGACGATTAGTGAAGCATTCTAGAACTCTTAAATCTTTTTTTTTCTTCGATAAATTGATTTCTGTTGTTGTTTTTCTTTCAGGGTGTCCGCCCTGCAAGTTTTGAGAAAGTTGATAGTGTGGAAATTAAGGATATAATTGACCAATGTACCAGGTTGCACAAGGAAGAAAGACCCACAGTCAAAGAGCTATTAAATCAAGACTTCTTTATGGAGGACATTGGACTAAAATTGGAATTTGTGAACAAGGATGAGGCTGTGGCATCCAACAGTGATAAAATTGAACTGAGATTAAGGGTTCTTGACCCAAAAAAGCGCAAGGACAAACACAAAGAAAACGAAGCCATCCAGTTTGAATTTGACATTCAAAATGAAATTGCAGATGAAATAGTGCAAGGAATGGTAAGTTCATGAATTATTCTTTCTTTAATTGTGCAAAGTTGGCTAGACTGATAGCTTATGTGGTATATGACATAGAAAGTTGGTGGTGCTCCGGTGTTATATTAAAGAAACGTAGTTTAACTTTTCCAAGGTTAATCTGCCAAACAGTGTTTTTCAAACGAGGTTCCGCAGTGCACTAGTGTGCCGTGAGAGGTCCACACGTGTGCTGCGGAAGTTTTTGGAAGGGTCGAAAATTGACCTATACAGTATGTACTAATTGTAAATAGAAAACATTAGAAATGATCATCGTAGAGCAGATCATTTGTGCCGTAAGTTGAAAAGGGGTGAAAACCGCTGTTTTTGAGATCATTTTGGTGCATTAGAAAAATAGATCAATGTAGTTATCTGCTTTTAGTTAAATATAGAAAAGACTCGGTAAATGATAAGCACTGATAAAATTAGAAGAATATGATAATTCTACATTTACAAATCACGTGAAACAAGTTTGATGGTACACTATTTAAACGAGTATGTTTTAAAATATTCTGTGTAGTTAATCCTTACATTGCTTATATAGGCAGCTGCTGGACTAATTCTGGAAGAGGATGTACGGATAGTGTCCAAACTGCTGTGCAGCCACATAGCAACACTTCAAAGAGAGAGGGAGGACCGTAAGAAACAAATGGAACAACAGGCTGCATTGGCCGCTGCGGCTGCCACAGTTGTTTCAATGCAAACCCAACAGTTACACGTGAATGCACCTCCTCTATCTGTGGTGCAACAGCAGCCACCTGTTCAACAATCACAACCAGTGCAACAGCCACAGATTCAGCAAGTGCAACCTATGGTAAACAATGTGCAACTGCAGCAACCACCTATCGTGCAACATCAGATTTCGATAAATGAGTTAGCTGCACAGGATGTAACATTGCTACAGATTCCACCCCAGGATAGCAACGCAATGGGTGAGTCCAATACATATTTTAACCATATTGTTATGGGGGATAAGGAGGGAAGTTTTGATGATAATGCCGATGATGGCATTAATGAAATCCCTGTGTCAAAGAACACATTTTGGTGTGCTAAATACTACATTTGTCCCTAGTTATTATGGTTACAAATATAATAGCATAGGTTCTTTGAAGGTGACGCAGTCTCATCAGATTCTTATATCCAGTCACTAAGTTCTATATTATTCATTGATTAATTGCTAGCTTAAATATTCTTGTTGCAGCTTTAGTTTATAAATATGATCTTCAGTGTTAAACGGTCATAGCATTGCATCACATAAAAAATTAAAGCCTGATCTTTTAGCAAAACTTAATATTCAAAATTATTTGTAGTAATAAATACATTGCTTTAAGCTCAAACTGTATGTTTATTGCTATATTTGGCCTTGTCAATTTAGTAGTCAGATCATGGCTGGGTTTCATTTTTTTTCTGGAGCAACTTTCAGTATTAATATCTGATTTTGGCGAATCTATTAGTGGCATGGCTTCACATTAACTCTACACAGTTATCCTTTGAGTTTGCTGGTATTGTTGTTAAGATGCCAATCTCGACAACCGTTTGTAATCGGTCGCGAGCTCTGACACTCCAAGCCACGTATAATGGTTATTTGTGTTTGCCATGCGGATAACGTATGCTATCAACAACTCTTTGTTTCACTGGATTAAACCAGTTCTCCCCAGTCTTAGCGATTTTGCTGATCACACGGTTTCACGGTTTGTCGACGTACCTATTATCTAATTTTTATGTTTTCATGGGCGTAACGAATTGATATTAATGTTTAAGCTCACGACTCGTATTGACACCTCCTCGTCAGCTTATTATGTCGCTGACGTGATTTTTCCCCAACTTTTCAAATATGAACGTCAGCGTCACAGAATCTGTTCCATCCCTCCCCCATTTTATCTGCTTTCCTAATGTCACAGAAAAGGTGTCATCTCCATGACCGAGTTTTCAAGTCGTTAATAACAACTGATAATGGCATTTCTATAAGTTTCTAATGAAGTGGGAGTTAGGGAGCCAAGTCGTGTTCGTGCTGGTGTTGACAGTGCTCATGCTAGCGCAATGCCTCGTGCTGTGCAACATACCATGTACTTGCGCGAATCAACTTCTGAATTTTGGGATTGGTTGATAACAACGACGCTGGATCGAAGCCTACTCTGAAACGAGAAATAGAAGTAAGATCTTGATAACTTGTTTCCAAAATCGGTGGAATGTTTGCGGAAATTTAGTAAGAACTTGGGGAAAGATTTTGTGGCAACTGGTGTATCACGATAATCACGGGTGTCCTTCGTGGAAAATGTTGGATTTAAAGTTCAGCTATTAACAATTTCACATTCTGGGCAGAAACTTTGAACAGTTTTTGTTGTTTTTTTTTGGAAGGGAAGGTGGAAATGCTAGCTACTAAGTTTCTGATAAAGTAGAATTGTTCCAAATTCAGAAGTGACATCATCAATACTTTAGAAACTTCTGTCTGTTGTCCTCATCTAAAATGATTCCTTTACTTGCATCTTTCAGCTGTAAAATCTAAATTATCTATGGCCTTAAATAATATTGGTTAGGTCAACATTTTGTTCCAAGGCCATTTTCACCATGTTTTCGTGGACCATTTCGGTTGATTCCACCAGTTTGGCCTATCCAAGAGATATTCAGCTGATATCTGAGCCTGATTTGTAATCGCAGTTGTCTGCACCAGATTAATTGGTAATTTTCTCACAGAAATACCTCGTCTGGAAACGTGCACGCCCATTTGTTTTGCGTGCTATCATCTACCATACCATTTGGTAAACCGTAATTGGTTGGTGCTGGTTCGAGGTGCACCAAACACACGATTGATTAGCGTCCGGTTCTGCTGTGTCTCGCTAGGAATTTTACCTTCGATACATCTCGTATCGAGATCTAATCTGCATTTATCGGTTTCTGGAGTTAGCGTGGCACGCCTCTCAGCGAACCATTTCTTTTGGTCAGGCAGTAGTGCATGGGATTAACCCGCAGCAACACCTGTTGGTCGCTGCTGCCAGCCAAGGCACACGCAGCCTCAGCTGTTGGTTTCCTGGCAGTCAAGGCTGTACGCTCCTCCTCATCCTCCTCCTATGATCGCTGCAGTGGATTTGCAGTGGCGCACGAACGTTGTGACAGTCGTGCCGAGAACGCTTTCGGTTAGTGTAGTGCCGTCGAAACGTTTAGCATCGGAATGCCTTAATGCGTGCTTTAGCCGAGCGTACCGTTGATTCGAACATCTATGTCAGCACATGTTCTTGGCTCGAGAAAAATGGCTTGCAGTCTGAGGCAGTACGTGGTCGTGAAAAATGCTTTCGGTATATGTAAGTTAATTAATCTCGCTTTTTTAAAAAACATTTTTGCTGATTGGGAAGGCTAGCTAGGATGTTTAGCACGCGAAACGTTCTGTACAGTTGGCTAGGTTTTGAATTGGTTTGTTTTCTAATTTGGTTATATATAATTTGAATAGTTTCATGCTACATGGGAAGGTATTTTTTTGTTTGTTTTATCACCCAGCGTGAAGTTTCTGTTTTATATATGGAATTAACTGCAGGCTTTGTACTTAGTAGAATTATTTTTTATTTTGCATTTCCAATATACTGTACTGTACAATATATTGTGAAATTGTTTTCTACAGTCATCTAGACTTCTGGTCGCAGGTACTTCACTAGGTTTTCACAGAATTAGTATGAAAGGTTTGCAAAGACATTGCCATTTTTGGTTTTGGTTATTCATTGATAAATATGTTCTTGCATAAGCCTAACATGAGAATTAAATGTTTCATTTTATGGTGTTTTTTGTTCCCTTCCAAACTTGTTCATTGTTTTATTTTCTGTATACCTGACCAAACCTGGGTCAGATGACTGCGTAGATAACGTCTTGTTCGTAATGCATTGTTCAGGGATATTTGTTTGTATTACATTGGAATGCCAGATTATTGACCAATATGAACTATTTTGTTTTAAATTTACTCTGTCAAATTGCTTTTTGAAAAAACTATTCGCATTGTTCTTGTGCAATATGGATTGGGCAAGTTTCCAGAAACTAAACTAGTTTATGTTGCCGGACTTGGCTGCGTAAACGTATTGAGAAGGAAATGGTCCCCTAGTGTCACGTGGCGAAGTAGTTTTCCAATCATAGGGCTATGGCATGATGATCCTAGGCCACGCATGGGGGGTGAAGGTGCCATTTTGAGATGAGTAAATCGTTGAAACTGAAAGCAACGTTTACTTTTTTATTTGGTCATCATAGAGCTTCTATAATAAAATATTCGAAAGGATACAAATGTTTATAAAAGTTAATTTTAAAGTATTTTTATGAAGCGATATAAATGTTATGTCCATAGCGCTATATGAAAGTTATTTGTAGTCGGACTGTCACTAGATGTGCACGTTGTAATGATGAAACCGTGAGCGACCTAGTTTTCACATTAATTATAACAATGTTTGAACTTCGTGTAAAATTCAAATCCCAATTTCCCAAATGAATATTTTATTATGTCCATTGCTCAACATCTTATTGTGTCCTTCATTCAGTACTGATAACACTCATTCTTTATTAGGTTAGTAGTGGTGCGCCTCTGTTATTATATAGTGCTCTTATTGACCTGAAAACATTTTCCAAAATTGGCCAATTCGTGCCGCCCACCTCCCCCCTTAATTTTAAAAAGGTGTTTTAAATTACAAGCCCAAACACCTAAAATACACTCTTTCTTAGTAATGGTACTAATATTCTTTAACTTTTTTTGAACTCACGGGACACTCGTGGCAACTCATGTCGCGACACTATAATGCTAAAATTGTTTCCGAAACTTTTTCTCAGATAAATAATGAAAATAATGTTCTATTATAAACAATTGTTTTATAATTTTCAAATATCAAATCAAAGGTAAATTTACACCCTTCATGGCACGCCCTTTGAAAACCACTGGGTTTGTTTACCCGGAATTTTCCAAAATGGCACCAAGATTGTTTACTGTTTAGTTTTTCCACTTCTTGATTAATATCTAGTTTCGTAAGTGTCCTTGTGTGTTTAAGTAATAGGTGGCCAATTAGTTATCCATTAAATTGTTTTCTGTAATCCTAACATCTTATTGAATCTGCTAACATTACAAAACCTCATTGTCAACAGTTTTCAATGCCTCCAATAAAATACACGAAGATACGCCATAGTTTGTTTATACTACTGTTGCATGCCTGCATATATAATCATCTAACAATTAATGCATTACTGAATTATATCCGACCGCATGAACAAGTTTGGTTGCAGCATTGGTGCTCAAAACAGCCACTTTCTCCACCCATGTTATCCCAATGGTCATATGGGAATTTTGAATTCTCTAATGTGAAATGAAGTCCCAAACGTCGTAACCACCTTGGATGTGGGACAGTCGAAATAGGTTGGACAAGAATAAAACGGACATTGCAGTGCACTAAATGACAGGCTCACGTACTTACTCTTGCTTAATTTGTACTAGGATTTCATAGTACATATGCTGTTTCGATATTACAGTAATTAGTGTTTGGCCTCATAATAATGTTAAAACATTTTCTCATTGTGATGTGATCGATCGTGCGTGTAAAAACCGGTATCCTGCTTCCCTTATTACGTTTCACATTCGGCGTACTTTTAAAATGACACAGGCTTGTTGGACTTTTATAACAAAAGAAGTTTCAATTACTGTATTTCGTATTAGTAAACATAGATTGAAATAAGGGCATATGAAATCTGTAAAAAACATTAATTGGTATTCCGAAACAATTACGTCTTAAAGTCCTGGCATTAGACCTGAATAATCCAGGGATGAATGATCTTCAAAGACCTGTAATTGAGATTATTGTCTTATTTAACTCTGTCATGTGGATTCTTAGTAAAAACAAGGGCATCCAAAGGCTCTAGACTCGTGGTAGAATCTCACAACAGATCGGACTCCTGGATATAGTCTCTAGAATCTCTGTATTTGAAAAAAATAGTTTACTGGCTATACTGATCATGAAAACATACTACTCTTGAAAGTTTTACTCCAACAATTTGCTCTTGTACTGATGACAATGAAGTTTTCCCCTTAGTTTGGTGATAGTCTTCTTGCAGTTGCAGTTTGGATTTGTCTTTATAATTAGCACTATAGCGTACTCTTGCGATGTTGTAGCTATTTGCAGTTGTTTAGTATATGGCTTAATGAATAAGTCTGGAGTGACTTTTCATTGGGAAGGTCAATCAGAGGATTACATTCTATTGCGAGCTATTAACCTAACAAACTAAAAGTAGCTGCCAAACAATATTCGCAATAAAATTAACCTCGGCCATAAAAACGTTACTGGTAATTACTCTTGTTATAAATAAGAGGACTACAAATGACAATGATCATATCCTTTTGGATGTGACAATCACGTTGCCCTTATTTTGAATAAATAGTTTCATTGCCCACTTTCATCAAAACGAAATAAAATCGAGACCTTGTGGTGCTTGGCATCTGTAAAGGAATTCAGTTCAATTGCCGTAATGGCTACCTGGAGTTTGAGTCTTTTTCAACTTTTTCTAAAGTTTATGTCACAGTTGAAGTGTCCCACTAAAACTGCAAGATGCTCACTGCGTACACTTATCAAATACAAGCATTTTTTGTAGCTGTCTAAATATTTGTAATTCCATTCTTATGTAATTGTCTGATCATTGCATCTTGGATCAGTGCTTGGCTGTGGCCAGGCTTCTTCACAAATATTCATTTATTTCCTGTTATTACGTAATTCCATGGGTTTTGCCCAGTCCACGTACTCGTTAAATTTTGTGGGTTAGAGACACCAATTTTTTGTTCCTCGAATAGGCCGGCATAAATCAAGATTATAATTAGTGTTGGTGATATTCTTCGCTTACTGTGTGGCTGATTTGGATTGAACCGGTTCACACATACCTGAGATGGGCTGATTGAGGCGCTTGTGGTAGACAACCTTTCATTTTTTCCCTCGTTACCCTATCACTACCTGCGAATTCAAGGTTTTGAGCAGTGCTATCTGGCCATGACTCCCATATGTAATGGCTTCTATTGAAAACGTAGAGTCATGCAACCTGTTTGGGACCGAACTTTGTTGCTAACTGGCATTGACAGAAAGCGCTGCGTAATTTCAATGGCCTTTTTGTCAGAGGTGTGCAATGTGGCTAGTTTGTAGCACCCGTGAAGGTTTCACGAGTTCTGGTATGGTGTGATTTCCAGATGTGATCAGTCTTAAGCCGTTTTAAAATCAGTGGTGACCTGAGTATGAAAGTCACAAGTGTAGACATTTTTGTGCTAATGTTAAAGTTAACGTTTGACTTTTGATTTTTTTCTAGTGGATGCGGCGCCAGACAGTGGCTATGCCACTATGCAGGCGGAAAACACGCTGATGAAGCAGCAGACAGCGCAATCCAACGTGTATGTCACTGCCTCTTCAGCCGTGTCTCAACCTTCGACCTCTGCAACGACTGCGGCTTACTACGGCACGCATCAAGTTGTCCAGGTAAGAAAGAGTATAGAGTGCTGTCGTCCTCGCTGACTTTATCAATGAAACTGATTTGCATTTCTATGGCTGGAACTCGGCCTTGATTGAGCGGCGTTTATATTATGCTAATGTCATTTTGAACTTTTGTTCTAAAACAATTGATTCCGTGCTGCGTCCATTTTCTGGAGGTGTACTGTCTCTCAGGGCGCAAGAGACTTTGTTTTAGGGAAACGTTTGCCTATTGTTTTGTCTCGTGGACGTTTGATCAGTTTGTGTTTGGATCCTGCTTTTGTTTGTTCAAGTCCATTAGCCGCCCTCGATTGTCTCTTCTTTTGCTTTATCGAGAATTATAAAATTAAGACCCCCTTCCGTGAATCACAATGCAAATCTCTGCATATATTTTTCGGTGGAATCTTTTTTTAGAGTTACTCCGGTTTAGATGGTCTGTCCTTTGGCCCCTCCACACGCCGTTTTCCGGCTTCTAAATTTGCACACCACACGCACGTTGGCACTCACCGTTCGTGTGTTTCATCATAAAACTGAAAAATGGTCGTAAATTGAAATGCAAGGCCAGATGATAATAGGCGATAATTTCCAAACCAGGATTTTTTTAAACTATTTATTTGACACTGTTGCGACCAGCCCTACCCGCTTTTTCAAACTGCCTGCTGAGTTGTGTTCCTCATTGGAGAATAGTGATGTGTAAATTGTGGTCAAGTTAAACAAACTCGCGTATCCTGGTTAACCAAAGTGTGCTAACCAAGAATTTATAAATTAGCAAACTTTTTGGGTTTCTGACTCGCACATGTCATCACTTCCAGAAAATTCTCTTTATGTAGTAGTGATCCTTCGTCTAGCTGTTTGGCCAACTAATGATTTTAAATGGATGCTATATCAAAGCGAGCACTCACGCATTTTGCATGTTATAGATTGTATTAAGACGATGCGTGACAAATTCATGTTAAACTTTGGATCACATTTAATGAATACCAACACAAATTGCGTGTTTTTCGGCACACAAAAACTCTGCACTTGGTTGGTGACCTCAAGCTTTGCAACTACTGAGGCTGGAGTTGAGTAGCTGTGGGATTTCCAAATTTAATCAAAACAGTTTCTGGCCTTGCGTTTTAATGCAATCTTTTTATTGCTGCCTCATAAGTGGCGCGGACGACAATCATCCTGTTCAAGTGGCTTATTTCCCCTGGCATGGCTTGCCTTGCTTCCTTTCTGGTGCGAGAGCTTAATGTTGCGATGAAATATGAGGAGTGTGTAAGCGGCATGTGTGCCTTCGTTTCAGGGCTACTACGTTCCTCCACCGTCGAATGCGACGCAGCCGGCTCCTGTGGCCACGAGCAACGCTCCTACTCCCGTGGCGGCTCCCCCTCAGAGCTCAGCGGCGCCCCCTTCCTCCAGTTTTACCCAGGGCTTCAGCGCCCCCCAACCCTACCCTACCTATTACCAGGCACAGGCGTCGCAGCCACAAACCTACCCGCAACCACCTGTCCAATCACAGGTAGGAAACCAAGCCGCTTCCCAAATGGATGCGAGCTCTTCGGCCTACGTTCACTACTTGTCGTCACAGCCGAACACCGGCGATACCGCCCTCTACCTTTCAATGGGGCTGAATCATCCGTTGCTCATCGGAGTCTTGCCGCAGGGCGCTGGCGTGCCGATGGCCGACATCCAGCAGCTGACCCAAGCGCCGCCACCGTCCGCAAATATGAGCGCGGGCTCTGCGGCCACCATCATGGGGGTGCCGCCATTTCCCTCCTCCACGCATCTGGCTGGCATGACCGTCCCGTTACCCCCTCTTTCCCAGCCGCCTAATGCGGCGTCCCAGGCGTCCGAAGACGGCGTCGCTGGGGTTCCCTGCGAGCTCGCTGCGTGCGACTCGACGTTACCACCTATGCCCACCGTCGCACCTTTATCATCTTCCGCCTGCTCGGCTGCTGTGGCCTCGGTCGGGATGGCCACGGCGCCTCCCATTTTTACTGTGGCGCCACAACACGCCGTAGTGCTGCCGCCGCCGCCACATCCCTCCGAATCTCACCCTAGCGTCTCTGGGTTGCTGTTTCACAATGCTCCGCCCTGCTATCCTCAAATCCCTCCTCTCTCGGCCATTCCTCCCAACCTCCTCTCCCAGCAGGCTGCGCCACTGGGATCACCCGTTGCGCCCTTTGCCCCATCGTCTTCCTCGGCCTCCTACCCCTTGCCTGACTCCGTGTCTGATCCTAACCTCAATCTTCCAACGCTTGATACGCCCTCTGTCTCTCCGTCTCTTGCTTCGTCTTCTGCTATTGTTGTGGCTCAAGGTGATGCGAGTCTGTTCGCTCCTTCCTCTGTTGCTTCTGCTTCGCCTAACCAAGAAAACGCTTATGATGATCCCGTCATGACTTCTGATCAGGTATTTTTGACCGTTCCACGCTATTCCTCTTCCCTAGTGCCCAAACCATGAGCCATTTCTGAAGATGCTAAAAAGCCAGCAGTTTATCAATATCAACTCAATTTTGATTTATTAGATTTATTAATTACTGTTTCAACTTTGACAGACTCACGTGAGACATCTGAAGTGTCATTCATCCATTAATAAAATATCACCATAACTTTTGAAAATACCATTAAATCTATTTCATTACGATTTTATTTCATAAATCCAAGTTTTTGGCATCCTCACGTATTTGTCATACATGGCACTTTATCCTTCCTCCTTTTAAGAACGAAAATGTTCACTTGGGGCAATTACAGGAATATTCTGGAATTTAACCAGATATAAAAAAATTGCACCCAAGGGACATTTTGCTTGTTTTCTCCTTCTGTGTGGTTATTTATAATTAGCATGCGCCTTTTTTCTTTTTCTTCCACTAACATCCATATTATTTTCCACCATAGTCTTACCGGTATCATCCATTGTCTTGTAAATTTGTAGATTTTCCAACATGATTTTTTTCCTGCCTCATAGTGGGTCCTAAAGAGAACCAACTAAAGCAAATAAGGTTGATTTGGGTGACTCTCCTGAGATTCTTGTTCAGAGAAACGTTCAATGACTTTTTTGAAAAATGGTAGCTAGTAGCCGCTAGTTAGTGATGACAGTGAAATACTACCAAAAGTTTCACTAAAGTGTCGTAAAAGGTCAAAGCACTTTCTGCTTGTTGGTTTTCTCATCGATCGTCCTTTGTAGATTATTAAATTATTGTAGTTATTGTCTCTATTATATTTATTATTAATCTGGTGTTTCGATTTCTTTCAGAATGATGTAACAAGCTGCCCACAGTTGCATGACAATTCTATTGCAATTTTGGCTGCAAATGAAATTCAGTCGGAAAGGTAAGAATGGTCATCCTAGATTAATGTAAAGGTTTGACAAGTGGACTTTCCAGTTTTTTCCAAGAAAATGCCTGGGTTTCTGAACCCAGTTAGCCGGTATAAGCCATTGATATGGTTAGGCTATTAAGAAATCACCACTAAACAAACATGCAACAAATAGAATCGACAAATTCTCTTTGCAGTTGAAGCCTGCTTTAAAATTGCATCTTTTTTGTTTTTGTTTTTTGCAGTGCGTCGTCCTGTGTAGATTCAGCAGGCGAAGCATGCGAAACGAGCGCAGAGCGCGATAGAAAGTTGGAACGTAAGAAGACCACTGGAAAGCGGCGCAAGACGATTGAACGTATCCCTAAGCTGACGGTTTTACGCCTGGATGGCAGTATGGTTGAGTGTCAGCTAGAGACAACCAAGCAAAAGACTGTGACGTTTGTGTTTGACAGCAGCGTTATGGTACCAGAAGACATCGCAAATAATTTGGTGGTTTCAAACCTCCTTCCAGACCAGCATTCAGAGTTGTTCATAGATCAGCTGGTGGACGTTGTAAAACAGCTTAAAGAAAATCCAGAGCGACTGCCAGTGGTATCAGTCGAGAGTTGCATGAGCCCAAGCATCAGTCGAAAGCATCCCAATGTTCCCAAACGGGCAGATAGCCGAGAAGAACAAGCGGTGCCAGTCAAGGTTTGTATCGTTTAAAAAGCATTTGAACGTTTTATACTAGCTTACTAATGCAGTTGTTAATTCTTGATTGCGCAGAAAACAAGTGTCCCTGACGGGAATCTCGTTTCCTATGGCGAAAGTGGCGGCTCTCCCTCCAAGCGTCCTATTCATTCTACAACCAGTGCTCCGCCCACTCTAATAGCACCACCTGTGACTTCTGCTTCCGCTCCCCCTTCTTCGACCTCATCTGTCGTCCAAGTGTCCAGATTTTTAGTAAGTCCAGTTCAGGAGGCACATACTACAATGACAGAACCAGTGGTAATCCCAGTTGTGCCTGCTACCGCGCTATGTGCAAGTGAACCAATGCCAGTAGTGCAACCGATACTTAGCCAACCACAGCCAGTGACAATTCAGTCAAACATGCAATCTACATACCAGAATGCGCCTATGTTACCAATTCACGTGGTAACGAGTGATCCAGGACTACCAGTTGCAGCAGTTTTACAGAATCAACAACAGCAACAAATACATCAGCAGCAAATGCAGCAGCAGCAACAACAACAGCAGCAGCAACAAATTCAGCAGCAACAACAACAGATTCATCAACAACAACAACAGATTCAGCAGCAACAACAACAACAGCAGCAGCAGCATCAGCAACAACAGCAACAGCAACAACAACAGCAGCAGCAACAAATTCAACAACAACCACAACAGCAACTTCCACCTCAACAATCACAACAACAGCAACTTCCTCCGCAACAACCACAGCAGCAGCAACTTCCACATCAGCCACAGCAATCTCTCCTACAACAAACGCTTCCTCCGCACCAACAGCAACAACAACATCAACCGGTATCCGATATGGGAAGTATTTACAGTCATCCACAATCACTGGATTCGATGGGGTGAGCCAATATACTTATTTATGATATTTGTATAAATTTCCTCTTTTTTTGGATATGGTATACAAAGAAAAAATATGGTTTCCCATAGGTTTGGATTCACATAAATGGCATGCATGCTATAGGCAAATGACATGGCTGTGTTATAGATCAAAGTTCATCCTAGTGACTGTAGGCCATTGAGTTGACAAATATAAATCCTTGAAGCTACAGTTAGCTACTTATTTCTATAATATTCTGTTTAAAATTGCGATAAGCCTGTTGTTGTGTCGTATTCTGGATAAATATTCTTAATTTGCATTATCGTCAATAGGTATTCAAACGTTTTGGTGGAGCAGGCTATTAAGATTATTGATTTATTTATTTAAAAAAACACAGAATTAACTGTTTTCGTAGTCAATAATTCATTGTTATACCACATTCTCAAGTCCATTAGAAGCTTCTGCCATCTTGTTTTGGTTTAAATTGACTTTATCTACTTGCTCCTTTTTCCTAGAATGCTTCCTCGAATTTCTGGATTACCTCAAGCTACATTAGCCGATCTTGCTTTGCTACAACAGAAATTAGCATACTTGAGTATGCAGGTGACCGGCGAAGGGTTTGTTCCACAGTTTCTTTTCTCACCATATGCGACACCGAGACAGTCACTCGCCACCAGTGACCCTTCTCTGCTCCAACAGCAAAATAATCCAGCATTTCAGGTAAATAAGTCTATATGCATGTCACGTTTGTGCCGTGGATGGCGGTATGCCCATGCTTTTCTAACCATGTGAACATCTTTACCTTGGTGTTGGTTTATTGAGAAAAGCTTTTTTTTTGTATGTGAATCTGCACAATTTTTTTTATCACGTTTTGATGCCACGGCCCTCCTGCTTTTTGCTTAGCAGGTGCCCGGTGGCGGGATTCCCCCTTTTGTTCCTTATGGCTTGGCTTTTCCCCCGTCTGCTGCATCCCAGCTGCAGGCATCACAAACTATGGAACTTCCCATGCAGGCAGCCAGCAGCCTCCCCAGTGAACTCTGGCAGCACTATGCACAGAGTCCGGTATCCACAGAACCACCTACAGGTTTTCCATCTATTTCCCAGGTAAGATAAAGGCCTCCATCCCACTTGCTAGTTGCATATTTTATCCCTGTTCCCAAATAGTCCGCCTCGTCATTTTGTATTTTCCCCAAAGACCATTTTAGCATTTGTTTTCTCCTGTGTGTAACGTGCATCCTACTGCACGCCCAGTCAAATTTCCAGCTTTTTCATAATGAGATTCCTTAAACACAGCTGGAATCTCAATGGAGTGTCGCACCACCAATAGCGGCCAACCTTAATGGCCCCGCTGCCGCAGCTTCGTTTAGTAAAGTTCCACAACGCCGCTATTCTGCTGTGGAGCTTGGGCATTCGTTTGATGTAATTTATTTTACCAATTTTTGTGTTCCTCTTGTCTCTCTATCTCGTTTTTGGAAACCTGTTTGTCTGGTATGATGGATTTCACACCTGCATGATACATCCTTTATGTAATTCTGGGGCATGGCGATTTACCCGGATAATCTGTTGAAAAAGCAACTTAGACATGCACTGTTGTTTAATCACACTAACTAGATTGTCGTAACTTGTTTTTTAATCATGTTGCAGCTCTGGACATTGTGATGTTCTCCGTAAAAATGTTTCTCGTTAACACAGCTACGTTAAGTGCAGTGAACTCTGTCACTGACAATTCCACTTTAATAATCCGAGGATTTCTGAAATATGTTTCAGCAATTACGTTTGTAATATGCAGGACCACATTTAATCCTTCAGGCGAAATTTTCAACTTGTGTAATATGGGTAGTGGTGCTGAATGAAAAAATAAGTTGGGTTTTTGGAGCTGTTTTGATTTGGAAGTTTGGTTAAAATGCTTAAAATATAGTTTTAAATTGAAAATTTGTGTCGTGTGATTATGGTAACAAATTTTAGTTAATCCCAATTTATGAAGCACCTTCCTTATATAGTTTAGTTTAATTTCTCTGATTAATACACCTGTATAATGCCATATAACGATTGAGTCAATATTTTGTTAGTTTATTAGTCATTGCATTATAATCTAGTTTCGGTTCTGTTCATGTGCCACTTTTTTTTCCATGGAAAATTCTCTAACGAATTAATTCTCTGTTTAACTGAACATGTTTGCTCTATTTCTCTCGCTAACTTGGATAACTATCCATCATTCGTGTCACACTGATGATCTTCTGTATTTGTTTTGTGGTTGTCCATATATTGACTCGTGCACGATCACTTCAATCGCAATTCACAACTTCGATATGCTGTTCTACGTTCGTTTAACTGCATCCCCACAGCCCAGGTGTTCCTGTTTGGCATGATGAGATTACCGCTCGCTGTATAATATTGAAATGTCGACATCTCGTATCATTTCTTTATTCTCTTACCTGCACGATTCACCCTTTTTATTTCTGTATTCGTTGTTCTCTGTCATAATATCCAGTTCTTGCATCACCAACCTTCAAATTTGACTTTTTTACATCGCTTTTTAGGGGTCAATGCAGCAGTCATATCAACCGCATTCAATGCACTGTTATCCACCAGGCATTCCGGAAATGCCGACATCACCGCCCTCTCCTAGAAAGCAGTTGAATAATATGGCCCCAGGGCAGGTACGTCTGCATTTTGACGCACTGTTGCTTTTTTATTCGCTTATCGGACCTTTCTTAATTGCACTTTTGTTTGTTTAGGAATTGAATGCATCCAAGGGGATAGTTTCTGCTGAGGATGCCAAACAAAGGAAACTTCCCGCAGCTCTGGAAAATCTCGATCAAGAGTTACGGAAGTTGCATTCGCAGGGAAATGTGGCCTCTCTGAGGCGCGATTCCATGCAGCCACCCACAGCCACAACACCTGTACATATGCAACCCCAGATGGTTGCCAGCACACAAGCCACCCATTTTCCTTCAGCGTCCATGTTATCAACAATGGGACCGCCACTCAGCCCGTCCACTACAGAATCTCTGGAAGTGGGGAGTTCTCAACATCCTCTAGAAATGTTGGCACCCGCACCTGCAAATGATGCCGCTGTTCAGCCACAACCAACTTCCAGGATATCACGGTTCCGCGTCAGCGTAGTTGCTGACGACCCTTTGAAACGTGAGCATACCCCAACTGCAATTGTATTCTTCTCTATTCTGCTCTTCTTGAATTACCTTTCTCCCGTTTAATAGTTGCAGCAGCCCTAAACGAAGATGCAGTGGACACCAATGCAAGTGAACCACAGGCACACAGTGAGACAGATCTGGCAAGCGATGAAAGTAATGCCAGTGGATCTGCCATAATTGGCGAGAGGGATTTAAGTTCTTTGCTGAGCTTTTCAACTTCTACCCTTAATCAGGTAAGATTGTTCTATTCAATTCAACTCGTTACCCTACAACCATCACAAACAAATACAATATGGTATAGGAAGCTACCCATTTTCGTGAGAATGTTCCCATGTCAGTAACGACTTAGACAACATCGTTACATTGAGCTTCTGATGTTTTTAAGTACTGTATATAAGATGGCCAAATTTTCAGGAAAAAGTACTTCATTCTTCGACGATATACTCATCATGGCACTTACTTCCCCCTTCTTTCTCTGGATTTTTTTTTTTTTAATATATATATTTTTTTTTTGCATGAAAACATGTTACGTCCCTTTTGTTTGATCTGTTATCCATTTTTGCAAAAAATTTTGTTTGCATCATTTCTATTTTCTAATTTTTGTCGATATGCCAGAACTATTGTAAGGCTCTAGTCATTGTTTTAAATCTTTCATGATAATATTTTGCATGAATTACGAAAGTTTGATTAATTTCACCTATTCCAATCGGTGGTGGTTGGCATTGAACTAGGAATAGTTTAATCCTCGAAGAAAACCATTTTTAATCGCAGTTTACACTATCTGTAGTTTTGCACAGTTCACTATTAGGTAATTTTTGGCGATTTATTTAAATGAAAATACAATATTTGAATTATTTTACGTTCTAACGAAGCTATGCCTCGGAATGCATTGTTTGTTTAATTGTATTAATCTAACCAGAACTTGTCATGATTTTTTATTGTTTTCGTCGCACGTTTTATGTTTCGTTTCTAATTTTGCATCTTTTTTCGTTTGTTTCGTGTTTCTTTTCCCTTCCTCGTTTGACTTTCAAGAAATCTGCACAAACCACATCGTTTCGTAAATCTACGCGCTCCTTTTCTGTGCCTTCGCCACATGGCGGCAACCATATCCCATCTGCTCGAGTCAACCCACTGGTGCATGTTACCCCTTCCACACCTCATGAAAATCCCAGTGACACTTTGGCCAATGATGGCAACCAGGCACCGTCCACCAACAAAACTTCCCCGCCAACACCTCTCCCTCATGGTGCCACCGTTTCTAACGCCATGGACTTCAAATCACTTTTGGTGGGCACAAAACTGTCTTCGAGCGGACAGACCACCTCAGCTCCTCCCTCGGGCTCTGTCGATGCCACTCAGTCGAATAGTTTGGAAATTGCTTTGGCCCAAATTATGAAGGGAGCATTTTCCAACTTGGCTGCAGCCATGCAGAATGCCATTGCTGGTGATCAGACAGTACCCGCAAGCGAGCCACCTGCCGTGTCACCCAGCAGCAAATCACCAAATGCCGAATCGGAGGCAAAACCGCCGGTTTTGGTTGCAAGTCCACAGAGATTAACAAGAGATACCGGCGTGCAGACGGACCGCCTGGCCACCAAGAACGTTGCAATAAACACTCCGCGGCCGGCGCCTAGGCAACCGCAGCAGCAGCCCCAGACTTTGCAACCACATCAAGTGGCCATGCTCAGCTCAGCAGGTGGGCTCCACAAAACGAAAAGTGAGACTCATTTGAGCCAGTTGGGTTTGCCCACACGGACTTCTCAGCAACGGCCCACGACCCCGAATCCGGGCCACCACTACCCCATCCAGCGGGGCTACAGCCTGCAGGTGCCAGTCGACACACAGACCCTGGCAGCTGCCTCCTCCGCTCTATCTGCATCTGGGATGAACCGCTATCCGAGCATGGCGGACCTCACCCACGTGGGCCTCAACGAGCCAAGCACGGCAGCTTTTAGTGGCGGTCTATCTCGGGCAAAGAGCTGCGTTGACGTCTCGCAGCTGGGGAAGTCGGCGATGAGCACGCCCACTGGGGGCATTGCATTTAACATGGGTGGTGCCCCCATCCAAAGGGAGGCTGCCTCTGCAGAGGAAACGCGTGGTACCACCAGTGGGCTTTCGCGGACTCGCAGCATGTGGGACATGGTCCATCCACGCACTGCCAGTGCCGGAGATATTCCCCTTTCACATTTGGCCTCTGCTAGACGGGCGGCGCAGGTAGAGGAGAAGGGAAAGGCAAGGCCATCGAGCATTTCTGACGTGTCACAGTTGGGATTTCAGCTTCGACAGAAAAGTGCGGTCGACTTGGGCCGCTCAGTGCCGTTAGGAAAGTTCTTGGTAAGGCGACTTTTAAGAAGTGGCGAATCGGATGTGCCATTTAAAACTTTGCTTTTAGTCTTGTCGCTATCATGGTTGCGGTGCTGGGGATTTTATTTTTTAATGTTTACTTGTTTTCATTATACAAATTCTGTTTATTTCACGACTAATGTTATGATAACAAGGAACCAAGATTTTTATTTTTTTTTAAACTGGTTTTCAGCGATAAAGTAAACAAGATATGCGTGATTTGAAGTGTTTAAAATCGCATGCTAATTAAAAATTCTAAACATTACGTCAAAAAAGGGAGCCTTGGGCTACATTTGCGTTTGATAGAAACAGAATTTATGTCTGAATTCTTAAGTCATCAAGTGACGTGCGGAGGTCTCAATTCGGCTTTTTAATTTCTCTCATCAATTGTTTCAGTCCTCACTTGTTGGAGATCCTCGCAAAGTGAATTCAGAAGGAGGAAACCACGAAAGAACAGTAAGCGAGGAAGAAGAAATATTTACGGATGAAAGTTTCAGACATATTCTCTCCAGGTTCGAAACAAAATCTTATCCAAATCGTGCAATTGCATCCTGGAAAACATTTAAGATTTCAACGGGTCCGTTTTCTGTTTCATTTCAATTTAGGCAGCAAAAAGAGCGAGAAGAGCTGGAATATAAGCACAGGCTGGAAATCGATAATTTCAGACGTCGCAAGAAACAAGTGCGGCTTCCGGCTACGCCCTCAGACGAGATGCTATATGCCAGCGCATCTGTCTGGTCAGCAGCTTCCCCTCCTTGTTCTCCCGTCCTTCCATCTGCCAATGGCTTTCCTATTCCCTCCTCTGCCAAGAACATCCAGCAACAGCAACAGATGAGGGTCGTGCCTCTCGTGCAACCAGTGGCTCCGCTTTCAATCCCGACTTCGCCCATGACGTCGGCACACTCTCAGCTAGCCTATGTGACGAGTGGGAATGCTGCCGCTACAGGCTTGGCGACTACACCGCCTGGTTTTGCTCCTATAATACGATCGAATAACCAAAGGTAATTAATCGTTCAGTTCTTATAATTTGATTGGCATGCTACCTGCTGTCTAACCCAGTGTTTTGCATACAATTTGCATTAATATTTTCTGATCCTCATGTGATTTGTCTTTTTAATGCAGGATGATTTCTGAATGCATGTCTCAGAAGCAGGTCAATGACCAGAGCAGGGGTAAAACCCTTTCCAACGACCTCATCAGGATGTTCGAGGATTTGGGGAACAGCGGCCCAAACAAGAGCAGCAGCTGCGACGCCTTGCCTGCGGATCAAAAACTCACATTGCATCAGATGATGAACCGTCGCCAGATGTCGTCCGAAGAAGGCTCTCCCTCCCCCCAAGTCTCCCCTGCCTCGCTCAGGAAAGGGGCCAGCATGGGTCCTCTTTCGCCCCCTAATTCGGGTACAGGCAATGGCGTCACCATCTCCTCCACTTCCCATCCTCAGCCTATTCCGCAGCCTGGCTTTCACGCATCGGCCTCTCAAATAAACCCGCAGAGGGTGCCGCCATCGTCGATTCACACTTCGACGCCTCCCATGCAACCGCAGTGGCTCCACCAGCTTCCCGTACACGTTTATCCCAAGCAAGGGTCCAGTTGGAGCGGACTTCCGCAGGGCATAAGTGTCGCCACGTACCTTCAGATGATGCAACAGCAGCAACAATATTACAACTCACAACAACAACAACAGCAGCAGCAGCAACAACAACAACAGCAACAACTTCAGCAGCAGCAACAGCCTCCACCGAATCCTAACACGTCGTTACAGCAGGCGCCCTCCGTCGTCGCCACTAACAATTACATCCACCACAACAACAACAACAACAATAACGTTAACAAGTAGCAGTTCCCGTCGAAGTGAGGGGCTGCACTTTAGAAGGATGAATGGGACTTGGCAAATGTTTGAGTGGACATCGATGGCTGTTTTGGGCCGCTAGATTGCAAAATGGGTTCGGAGGAACTTAGCAATGCAGCGCCAGCGGCTGGGCTGTGGGCATTTTTGTTAGTTTCTGCGTAATTGCAGTAATTTGCGGTGGACTTCCATTCGAGAATTATAATGGCGGCGTCACTTTTTTTGACGACTTAACGGATTTGCTTGTTCGTACTAGCAGGACTTTTGTCAATGCACCTCCCCTTCTGCTACACTTCTCGTCTCCTTCTGTTGGAGAGTACGTAGTTCACATCGGACAAGCTGTCCTGTGGTCAAGTATGTGGCACACAGCGGACCGAAATGAAGTCGTTGAGCTCGGCACGGTACTCGTTGCGCTCGGCTACGTCATTTTCTGTCCAGTGTTCTCCAAGGGTAGTTCACGCATTAAGGCAGCGGGTGACATCGTTCAATTCAATTTTACGCACCGTTTCAAGGTTGTAGTTAATTTCTAAAGTGACTATGAAAACAGTCCAGCGTGATGCAAAATTGGATTTAATGATATCATTTCCTGCTATTAAGTTACTATATGCCATCTAAATTATCTGCTTGGTGGGAACTATCTACCCTTTATTCGTTCGTGGAGTTTGTTTGTTGTTTTCCTACTCTCCGACTTTTGTTCTCTTCCTAAAATTGCTAATTTTTCCATGTTTCCACGCCCCACGCCCTGTTCTCGATGTATTCGCATTTTCTATCCAAAAATTAACGGTTTTATTGTTTGCAGATTCAATTCAGTTCCCAAACATTGACCCTCGAACCACCGGAACATGTCGATTGTAAATATATTTTTGAATTAAGGTTCATCTCCGCGTTTCCGTTAATTATTAATTTTAAAACGCCGTGCTAGTTTTTTTTTCTTTTCTTTCCTTTTTGAATTGGTTCGTTCTGTTACCTGCCCACCACCGCTAGCAACGAAGAGGGAAATGCATTTTGCCCTCTTTCATAATCGAACTGATGAAATTAAAAATTGTCATTAAATATGCACAATTGTTGTCGTTTTTTTTTCAACCAAAACATTAAGCTCCTATATCATCCTACGTACCGATTGGTATCTAGTCAATATTCAATTGCTTTCCTATTCGGAGCAGATATCTTTGCCCATGATTTTTTTATACCAAGTTCTGAAATTTTAGTTAAGTGGAATTTGTGTAAATTGTGTTCAAATATGGTGGAACATGTGCGACGAAATCTAAATTCGTGTAATATATTGATACAAATTCATGACAGGCAAGGAAATATTAAATTTGCACACGTTCATAATATGGCGATGATTCAAATATGGCTGCATATCACCATGATTTAATATGTGCTAGGGATTTTTCAAGACATGCTCGTTATAAATTATACAAAATTTTCTACGCGTTCTAGATTACAATTATTATGGATTACAAATGTTTTGAGTACTTTAGTTACGTGATTTTAGTTAGTAATATGGTATTACTGTTATTTTCGATGTTGAAATCACCGTAGGGATACATGGAATTCGTACTTGATCACATTGATAAAGGGCATTTTTTTTCGGTGTTATGAAATCGAGGGAACGTGACCTGCGAAATCATGAAAGGGAATTGGATAATACGGTATTTCTAAAAGCGTTTATGATTTCTACGATCCAGCTATGCCTTCTTGGACTCCTGCGTGCTTAAAAATTCCTGAAGGAACGAAACGTGAGTCATATTTTGAAGTTTTTATTTCGTTGGTGAAGCCTGGTCCCATTGCAACCCCGCGCTTTTACGTATTCTCGCTTCATTAATCATCAACTTTGTGTTTATGTTAAGGAGAATGGCATACATTTATTAGTTATTTTATTAAGTGTTGAAAGTTTAGCAATGAAAACAAAAACATTATAGTATTCAAGTACAGTATATCGTATTGAGCGCCATCTACTAACCCTATTTGAAAGGTGAGTATGCCCCAGGAAATTTTTTTTTATGAAATTTCTTGATTTTGTGATTCATATTTTCTTCATAAAAAACCGTTTGTGACAATAACTAATGCTGGGGTACTTTTTTCTATCATTTGTTAATGGTGGATTCGATGACATGTAAATTAGGTACTGTGAAAGATAGTCTTTAGGGAGATGGTCAAGAGATGATATGTTTGTTTGGTACTTTTAAAAATGGGTTTATAATCATCATAATCATATACCAGGTCAGGATATAGGAATTAAGGATAACAATCCCTGCATTTGCTTAGAAATAACAGTTTAAATTGGTAAGACTATTACTGTAGTTAACCAAATTTTGTATTACCAAGGACTATCAAGTAGTAAATAAATTACCTATAATTACCATGTAAAAATTCAACATTGAACTTCATTTTTTTTAAAAATACATATTACTACGTATTTTTTGAAGTTTTCTTTAAATTTAATTATTTTTCGTAAAAATTCTATCTACGCATCTTTGGTGTTTTCAAATTTGGATATTGTGGATGTGTAACCTTAATTTCTTTTGCTGGAGTCTTGATCAGTGAAACAACAACTGTTTGTGTTGAATTTTGGCAGAGTGCCTTTTGAACAGTGTTGTTAGGAAACCAAGGTTGCATGATGCCAGACCTAAGCATCATTTGGTAAATTAAAAAGATGTGCTTATAATTCATTAGCAGGTTGCTTTGCATGTCTGGAATTACAGTTCAAACATAACATTTTTTGCATGTCTGGGATATTCATTCTGCTGAATTTTTGGATCACACCTGTTGTCCCTCACATTGATTTCAAAAGTCGTGAATCATTTAGCTCTTTGTTTTTCAATACTTTTGACTTCATTTAACTTTCAGAATATGCTACAGTTTGTTAAACCGTTTAACTCTATTCTTTCAAAATGAGATCTTGGTCAACGTTAAATTTCCTATCGTGCTAATTTCTCGAATGCAATTGTATACACAAAAAAATCAATTGAGAGTTGAACTCAATTTACATGTGTTTTTGTTGGTTTTGTTTCTTGCTTTTACCCTAAAATGGTATAAAATGGTAGATTCGTACGTGAAAGGAGGCAACCTACTAATACTTATGGAATTTTAATGGGCTAGGCAGAAATTTATGTAACCACTTGGACTCGTCCTGACCCGTATGACTCTTAGGAAATGTGAACAACCCGTTTTGTACCAATGTAGTTACAAAAAAAAAAGTAGTTGCAGAATTGAAATTAATTGATGTGACAGTAAAAATACGTGATTTTTCCTTCTGGATTTAAAGCGTCCAAATCTTTACCTGGAAAATACATAACCATTTTTGAAGAATTTGTATCGAATTAAGGACTTTTTTATTAACTACAAGGCAAATAACATGTTCCCCTTACACAATGTTTGCTTTTAAAATATAATGTACTTTCAAAACAACTCTCCATGTGTGTATAAGCGCGCCATCTAGGGGTAGTTTTACGTAACGTTTCGTAGAATGTAATTTTTTGTTTTGTGCGTGTTATCGTCTTCGATTTCGGCACCGTATAACTTGCCAATAATTTCGCTTATACGGTGGTTTGTTCTAGTAGTATGCGAAATTTCGTCAAATTATTTATATACGATTCAATCGGTGAGTGAATACTTTTTATCTAGTTAGTTTGAAGTGCTTTTTTCAGCCGTGGAATGTCTATGTTTACTTCGCGAGTGTGGGTGGCATGCGAGGGTCATCGGAAAAATGATGTCGTCCCTAGAGCCTTTTCACATGCTAGTGTTGAAAGTGGCCCCTTTTTAACACTGTGATGGGAAGCAATACTCGAGAAAGTAAGATACATTGTCCATTCACTACGAGGCATGTTTGTCCTTCTACGAACTTACAGTCCTTGTTGTTTAAACGTGGCACACATGTCCCTTGCATTATTAGGTGGGGGAGGCGCTCCGGAAATGACACCAGGGTGCGTGGAAGCCATGTTATCGTAATCTAATGAAATAATCGCATTTTTCTGAAAATAACAAAATTATTTCATTTAAAATTGTAACACCTAATGAATCAGATGTCATTAATTTTAAAATGTTAATTTGCAAATGTTGAGGACAGTTTGTAGAACCTTTGAATGTTTGTAAATAGCACAATTTGATCAAGTTTCAGAAATCTTGAAATGCTATCAAATTATGGATTCGTATTGGTTATTTATCTATATTAAAAAGAAAAATGCACCTAATTTTACGTGTCATGGTCTAGTTTACATGTCATAGTCTAGTGTCATGGTCTAATCATGGTCTAGTCATGGTCTAGTGGAAATGTATATTTGACTTGTTCGTGTTGTAGTCAATGTCGAAGAAGATATCTAAAGTCAGGGCTGACAAAAATAGTTGGGAAGTGTATGTATTGTTTATAGATTAAAAAATATCTTAAATTTAAATTTCTTGGATCGTTTGAATAAAATAATTAGCGGAGATTTCTTCTTTGTGCCTTTTCGAGATTCATCATCAAAATGTGATTAACTCATTTCGGCTACTTTCTCATTATGGTACTTGGTTTAAAAGCAGATTGCTTTTCTGGTCTACTTAATTTTTATTAAAAATTCAATTTGAACGCACTTATGTTTTCTTTTTTAATCGTTTGACAGTTTCTTAACTAAATTTTTCTTTACTGGCGGTGTTGGCTTCGTTGCTGTTTTATCAGTTTGCAGTCACACAAACTCCACATTCTTTTATTTTTATCTGTGTTTGTGTTGCTAAAATTGGCCCAAACTTTGTTGTATCCAGCTGCTCTATGCATAGCTTCTCTTTGCTCATCATATGTTGTGTAGTTTTCCCAACGTTGTACGTGTCTCCCCCTACATTCAGCAAAATAAAGTATCTTTCGTTAATTTATTTTTTATTTTAAAAAAATGTTTGCCGTCTCGATGACATGTCTTGTATCTATCGTTCTTTTATATTTTTTAAAGTATGGCTTTGAGTGAATAGGCTTTAGAACTGTAAGAAATTGTAATATATAATTTTTTCTATTAAAAAAAGCCTTTTGTGACCAAAATAAGCAAGTTGTGTTTTACCCACGGAAGTGACACATACAAGCCTGTGATAAACAGGGAAAACCCACCTATGAAAAGCAAATGTATTTATATGGAAAATGTCATTTATGAACATATACTGTATACTCTTCACTACACCCCAGTTGAAAAGCACTTGTATATAATGTATCATACGTATAAACGAATATATTACAATCTATGTCCATAATACTATTTGGAAACCATTTTTAGAAATTTTTATTTAGATATTGTTTAGCTAAACAAACAAAAAACGCAAAACGGTCGTAAAGTGGAACAGTCGTAAGTCGAATAGGCATCAAATCGACGATTGTCTGTAGTACTTTGGAGTAAACCTGTTTTTGAAGTTTAGCGTCACACTTATGTTACCAGTTCTGCCTTTTAAAATTTGGAAAATAACATCCCTTCATTAATAATTGTATTTATTAAAAGTTTTTAACGAGTGGGCAACCATTTATACTTAATGAACTACTGTATTAGTATGCCCACGCGTTTTTTTTATTCTTCTAATGCTGATCTTCCATTATACCCCTACTCCCACATTTAAAAAATAGTCGATACAATAGGAGAAGGGTGTCAGTAACAACAATCGGCCCAAATTTTCGAACTAATGTTACTTTCAACTTTAAATTGTTGTTGTTGTGTTTCTAAGACCCTAAATTAAAAAAGTGTCTGCAATATGACAGGCAGACACAGGATTCATTTCCTCGTGTTTACTGTTGAAAGTCGTGCACGCTATGTTTAGAATAATTTAATACATTTTTATCCTGAAATTCAGAGCAGTATTACACTGCTCCGAGACACCACATTTTGACTCTTGAAACCAAAGGGTTATCCCGTGCAAGTTTCTCCCAAATTTATGCTTCCCAGATGGTGAAGGTCGTAGTTTGCATCAATGGCCACAGGAAACACGTCGTGACAATTGTTTTGGTTTTCCAAATGTTATCTCGCAAGATGTCAATGTATGAAATGAGGAGCCTCCCACCCATGGTATTGTCTCTTCCCGGCTGGGGCAGGGGCAGTAACTTTAGTTAAATTAGTTTTGTTGCAGCATCTGTTGGGGGTAGGAACAGGACAACCACACTAAAAAAAATTGCAAAATATTTATGGAAAATGATAAATATAACTCTGGTTCTTTCGAGCGGATATTAGGTGGAACGAGTAGGGTAAGAAGGGGAAATTGTCAACGTTCCTAGGGAAATGTGAGATATGTTTCTGGCACTGGTGACAAACTCTTCCCATTCTCGATAATGGGAATTTTTGTACATTTTTTTTTTGTACTGTCTCGAAACCACGTTTCAGGCCTGCGTTTCAATTGCTGGTTTCATAAATATTAAACGGGAAGACGGTTGATTCATCTCGGGGAAACTTGACAGGCCAGATCTTTGAATTTGGGGACCTAGAGGGGGTTTGGGTGCTGCGGATTCTCTGTGAAGGTTTCCTGATGCAAGGACAGCCAACTTGAAAGTCAGTCACATTGGTTGCGTTTAATTATCAGTCGTGGGAGCTTGCCTGTTCCGTCGATGTTGTTTTGTCTTCGAGTCATCTTCAGTTTGGCAACACCAGGATTAGTTACCCAGTTTTGGAAAGTCGAGGCGTGTTTACAAGCGATAACAAATTTGTAGTTGTCGTTCGACGTGGCGCGTGTGGATTTTTTTTTATCGTGGTGCTTAAATCCCCCGGAAAACTTCATTTTTGGATGGATATAAAATATACTTAAATCGTGAATCGTGCCGTCACAGTTACAAATGTTCAACGGTTGCCTGTTGGCATGTTTACCATTAGGCAAACGTGTGGCAGGTACGTTGAATTATATTTTTTGAAAGTTCTGCCCTGGCTATTGTGATCAAATCCCAGAAAAGTGCTGCCACCTGCTAAGCAATGTAAGCATTGTTTACGATGTCAGTGTTTTGTTGTTCTGTTTTTTTTAACTGCTTTGGCTTTTTGAGAGCTGTATTTGTTGATGTACACGTAAAAAAGTGGATTGGTTTCCCCGGGCATTTAATGTGTTTGTTGCTATTTTTGACAACCGGGTTATTGAATTGTATACTTGTATTTCAACAGTGTATGACAAGTTCTTTATGGCAGGATCATACCGACTTTGAGCGGACTTTGAATTCTGGGGAGAATCAAAAAAATGTAGTTTGGCTACCAATTGGGTTATGTCGTTATGTGACTGCTATTTTTTCCCCTTCAAACACAACAACTAGCCCACTAGTAGTGAATTTTGTAAACATTTGTCCTTAAAATGTCAGAGGTTATTATCGATGACACGTATAGAATTGTTTATAAAATAGCATTAATTGTGAATTCAAATTGGATCTGGCCATTCACTTGTCATAGGTCAGTAGTAAAAATTAAGTTCTGGTCATTCACGTGTAGAGGTCACTGACAGCGGAATTCTAGTACATTCCAAAATTGAGTAGAAATTTCTGGTGGTGATTGACAAGTTTTAGGCGAATTTGTTTGAAAATTTTAATTCGGGAGTGATAAGCGTTTGCAATAGGGGTCGCCCCGCAATTACTTTTAGCTAATTAAAAACGAATTTGCATAGAACCGGTCCATTGTGCAAGGCCATGAGGAGATTGTATTTTGTCCAGAGACATCGTGAATCGAATCTGGAATTAAAATACTTTTGTGAAAACAATTGATTTCTTTATTCAAGGAATATGGTCTATTAAAAATTATACCAATTTTAAACTATCAATTTATGATAATTTTTCACAGTTGTATCAGGAAATCTTGCTTTCACCTGGAGGAATACCCAATTTTTAACATTGCCTAAGTATAATCGTCTGAAACACTTAAAACATATTGATTTTTGGCATAACGTATTCGTGTTCAGACGCGCATTATTGTGCTACAAATGTATTGGCAAACATTCATTTGTCAACTACATGTATGAAGAAAACTTAATTTGATAATCTATGGGACATCTGCGTGCACTCAATTAGGGACCAGCTGTTTAGAAGTTCCTAAACTGACATGTGTTCCAAGAGTTTGAAATTTTCTCTGATTCCATTATTATTGTTTTATTCATTTCAGACGAAAATGGCGGCGGTGCCTATTCGCGTCAGGTGGCGCCGGGCGAAGAATTCATCGATGATAATGGAAACGGTAAATGCTTATGTCCTAATGTTACATTTCATGCAAAGAATTTTAAATTACGGTGGGTGCCGAGATCCCCGTAACACTTTGGGAGGTAGAATGGATTAGGGGGATTTTTTTTTTTTTTTTTTTTTGCTCTAGCTAACAGCTGTTTGCAAAAGTCTCTTCTTATTTTCCCCAGCATCTTTTATTTTTGTATTTCCTGACGTCCTATGGATGGATGAGCTACTAACTGCACTTATTTACGATCCCATCTTCGGCGCTAATTCGAGCGTAAATTTTAAGATGTTATACCATTTTTTTGTGTGTAGTCTTTACCTCATGTTTTTATTACAGGGGAGTGCCGCCAGGGGACCGCCACCGTGGAATTAAGCAAGAAAGAAAGATCCACTCTAGGATTGATCATATCAGGTAGGCTTCAATAAACTTTTCAATAAAAGTTTTTTACTGATTGACAGTAGCAGGTAGTCGATTGGTCTAGCGTAGCATTGCTACCCAAGATGGGCGGGGGAGGGAAAGAGCCGTCCACATTTAATACAGCCAAGTTAATGCAGTGATAATTTCTCTAATAATTTATCTACAGCTCTGCATTGCATAACTTGCTGATATTTGAAATCTCCTCGATCCCCTTTCCCCCGAATCCCTTGTGACCATAATTGGTTCTCCTCGTTGCTGTATAAGCAAACTTTTCAAATTTCACGAAACGTGGATCAGCATAATCCTGTCAAAACATTAGATCATGTTTTGGAAAGTTTTTTAAAGAAGTTTCCATGTGGCAGTTGCATTCCTTTTTGCATAATATCAGTAAATCAACCCGTTTTTGCTCCCAACCAACTAATGGTGATGTGAAGGAAAATTGTCAAGAGATCTCTTGACAATTACCATCTCTAGTAGTACGCGTATCGGCGGCAATTACAACTTTTCAAAACTTTTTCAATTATGGGTCGATTCTTTGAAAGTTTTTTTCACTTCCTTGATGTAAGTTCATAACCTGTAATATAAAAAACACGATTGCCCTGTCCTGGTTATCTGTGTTATCTGCCGTTGAAATGGCTTGTTACAAGTTTCCATCCATGGTCAAATTGGACAGTTGACAGTTTTATATTAAAAAAGAACAAGTAATCGAAAGTCTTTATTACAGGATGGCCTAATTGAAAACTATGATTTATGATAGTTTTAAATATTTAAGCAATCGAATGTTAATTCTTCGTAGACTTCATTATCCATAATTCATCTCCATAAACTCATGTTCTAAAAATGTTGGACAGGATCTTAGTGTCTGTCAGTGTTTTGAACTGCTAATCGTTTTGTGCACTCTCATCTGAAGATTAATGAACTGAGAATGAGAAGTGTTATTATAGGAGCTTTGTCGGAACACTATATTGACTGACTAATCAGAGAAACTTGTATGTCATCAGGATCGAACAATTGGTTGTGTTATCTGCATGTGTGGCACCACATCATTTGTATGCTCATCAATATCGCTTGAAAGCAATAAGATGCAATTTGGCAACGTTACAATTATTTTTTGTCAATTTTGAAAACCTTGCCACCGAAGATTCAGTAGGCACTTTTTATGGCTTTTTTGCTGTCGTTTGGAGTCCCTGCGCCATTTTCGTGGCCTCAAAAGTTTTGAAAACTTCTCGTCAAATGTTTAAAAATAAATTTCTGAAATTGGTTGCCAATTCTAATGCCAGTTACTTCTTTTTTTTCCACCGAGGTTTCTACCTTGGGTTTTCATCCTCGCTTGTTTTCTTTTCCGCTATTTGGTTGGTATTTTTTTTTAATCAAAACGAGGCCAAAGCCTTATTCGAGTTCCGAAATGCAACCAGAGCGAATGGGAAATGTTTTGGCTCCTAAAAGCTCAATGGTGTTCACCGATTTTACGAACGTATGGAAAGATGCTGAAAATGGAATGCCATCGATTGCTGGTTTTGTGCTGTGACGCTTATGTGGCTTCGATACCAATTCCGAATTGAAATAAGTCATGTTGAATTTTAGATGTTGGAGCTCGCAGAAGAATTTAGGTTTCGATTTTCTCCGAACATGGATTATCAGACGAATGTGTTATGGTTTAGTAATTGCCATTTTCTTTGTGTCGTTTTAAGGTGGTATCGATAAAGGGACCAGACCAAAAATCGCCAATCTCAGGCCCGGAGGGCTTGCATATAGGTAAGCTTGTTTCCTTTTTTAATCAATTGATTTTGACGTTAACATATGTGACAAGTGTATGCTCACGTTCAAATTAAGTTATTCTATAGAGTAGAATATTTGTGCTGTGGAAGTGTTAGGGAAGTGGACAGCCCAGGAATAATCAGGGAAATTTAGCAGACAGTATAGTGATTGCTTTTGCTTTGACATAGCTATAATTGAAAAGGCTTAACTCAGTTTAACATCAATTTATGCAAATAATATTTGACATGTTTTTTCACAAAAAAATTGTCAACTATTAGTAACTATTTAATGACGCGAATATTCACCAACCTCCTGATAAAAGCTTAATATTAAATTATTTGTATTTAGATATGCTACTAAAAAAACATTTGTATTAGCAGTTGTAACTTTTTTTTTCCTGAAATTAATTAAAAATAGGCAATTTGTAATATAGTGTCCCACAAATAAGATTATAATTTCCTGTTGCCATCAGTTGTATTGTAAACAATCTTAAAATTAAAAACCTGCAATCTGTATTAAACTTAGTTTCGTTACATTTATGTTGTGTAAATTTTGTTTTTCTAAATTTTGCGGCATTTCTAAAGTTAAAAATCATTCATGTTTTGCTAATTTACCAGAAAGAGACACGAATAATCTTTTATGATTACTTTCTGGATTTGTATTATTTTAGAAGTGACTCTTTGTGTGTTGGTGACGCTATTTTGTCTATAAATGGTATTCGGACGGGGAAATTAAAGCACGAAGAAATCGTAAATTTGCTTAAAAATGCGGATGATAAAGTTTTATTGGAAGTCGAGTACGACCTACCGTATTCCGGTTAGTATTGCTCATCTGTAGTTTTTATGATTATAAACTGTGTTGTGCGTTTCTCGTTGAAAATCAGTTTAAATGTCTTTACAAATGTCATTGTTTTCGTTCAGCTTTGGAGACATCTCCAAGCATTTGCTCCAAAGTCATCCAAATCAGATTGGAGAAAGAAAATGGCAGCTTCGGATTTGTGTTACGTGGGGGAGCCAACGTGGGCTGCCCCCTCACTGTGACCTATGTGCGCCCGGGTGGACCAGCTGATCGAGAAGGGACGATCAAATCGGGAGACAGGCTCCTAGCAGTGGATAATTACAACCTAAACAATGTACACCAGAGTGAAGTTGCAACCATTTTAAGACAGATTGAACATGAAGCAGTGTTTACTGTGGAGTATGACGTCAGTCTTATGGGTAGGACCAACTTGTCAAATTATAATTATATAGTGCTATGAGGTAGTATTATAAAACTCACTGAGTATTTGTAATTTTCTTTTGCTTTAGAAGCTGTTCGGAATGCATCTGGGCCACTTTTAGTGGAGATTGAACGTGGTTCCAACATCAACCAACAGTTGGGTGTAGCTCTTTCTTCTTCACCAAAGGACTCTTCTGCAATATTAATTCAGAGCATTAAGCAAGCAAGCCTGGCAGAAAGGTTGGTGACCGGCTTTCTCATTCATACATTTGCCACTTCGATTTTGACACGTTTTTTCTGCTTAAATTTAGGTGCGGTGCTTTGCATGTGGGTGATCAAGTCCTTGCCATCGACGACGTTTCCTTAGACGTGACAGCCACAGCTGCAGAAGCGTCTCAGCTGCTGCGGAATTCGTGTGGAGATCGAATCCGTTTGGAAATATTGCCATTGAGTCAAATGTTGTTTGGTAAACGTATTCCAGACGTAAACATCCGAAATGCTACAGCCAGCACCTCGTTGTCTTCCTTTGCAACGCTCGGATCAAACTACCGTAACCAGCCCCAGTCTTCAAGAAACCAGTCGTGGCGGCTTCAGCGAGGCATTGAACAGTCTCCGTCCAGCTGTGAGTACATTTCGTTTATTATTCACCAGAAACTTACCTGCTGCATAGCTAGTTTGCATGTTTAAGACAAGCTGACAAATTATACACAGATAGTTAATAGTCTTTTTAATTTTGGAAATTATATTTGTATTTAATTTTGAAAATCGGGGTGTATAAAAAAATAGTTTGATATAGTATTATTTTTTGTCTCCACTTATTCTGTGCTCGTTTTGTCCTCTTTACTTTAGCTTCCCTTCCCTCTTGCATTTCATCATGTTCAGCAGCTACTGCTCCTACAACCTCTTCTCCGTGTACACAAGTGTGTAGGCCAGAAACGACCAAAGTGACTCTCAATGCCACTGATCACCGGGGATTTGGCCTAGCCTTATGTAATGTCACAAATTCCTCATCATTGATGGCTCCCCCAATCGTCGGAAGCCTGGATCCAGGCGGCGTAGCTGAAAGGTTTGTAGTTTGCAGTTTAAAGTTCGGGGGTTTTTTAGTTATAGACTTTAGTTGGACTTAGTTATTTATGTTCTCATGTTCACTTTTCTGCACTAGGACTGGAATCGTGCAAGTTGGAGATCGAATTTTGTCAATAAATGGTGTTCCGACAGATGGCTTTAGTCTAGAAGAAGTTACTCATATGATCGCCGCCTCCAAGCCAAGAGTTGTTTTACATATAGAGTTTGACATTGCTGGTAATCTTTATTTTATTTGTTTGAAGGGTGTGGTTTTTGTTGTGGTAAATTATTTATTTGCTGTGTACTTTGTCTCCGCAGAGTCTGTCGTACCTAGCAGTGGAGTTTTTGAAGTCCGGTTGCCCCGTAAAACCTATGGGGGTTTGGGAATCACTGTCAGCAGTAAGTACATGTTTCCATGTTTTATGTTGCATCACGGTAAAATGTTTTTCATCTAACAAAGCACGTGTTTGAATCCACGCTTTGTTTGATTTAGTGACAAAAGACAATCAACGGGGCGAGTCTCCCGTGATTTCCGAAGTGCGACCTGGTAGCGTGACGCACCGGACCGGAACCATCCAAGTTGGCGACAGGCTTTTGGCCATTGGAGCTATGAAAATCGATGACAGGAATCTTGACGAGGTGCACCATCTACTTAAGGACAGCCGGGAAGACGTGCTCCGGCTACGGATCCAGAAGGGAAGTCCAGAGGACGATGATATCAACGAATTTGAATTGACATCGAAGGAGTGGACGGTTTCTGCAGTGGAATTGTCGCGAAGAGGGAATGGACCTCTGGGGATAACCGTGTCAGGCTCAGACGAACCATGCCGGCCAATCCTCATCTCGGCATTGACCGAGGGTGGTTTAGCCCAAAGAAGTGGAAACCTGAACGTTGGGGATCGACTGCTGGCAATCAATGGCAGCTCAACCAAGGGTAGAACGCTTGGACAAGTAATAAAACAGCTTCAGAGCTCGACTGATTCAGTGGCCTTGAAGGTGGCACGCAAGAACAGCGTGACAAGTATATCAGGTAAGACCTACTCCACTGAACAGATGACAGTTGGCCACATTGGCTCATTGCTTGTTTTGGATTGTAGATATATACAAATTATTATTTTATTGATGTTAAGGAGATTCCGACTGCAGGGATGAAACCTCTTCCAAGTGTGGGGGAACTCCTCTGCCGAGCATTGACAGTGCTGTCGAATCGTGGGACAGCGAAGAAGCTGGTAGCCATCTGGGAGCTATGCCACCGTTTGGGGTTAGGAGACGGAGTGGACCTTCACAAAGTACACCCACAATCTCGATAGAAGGAGATAGGGAGGATGCTGCTCGCGACATAGAGGAAGAAGAGGAGGAGAATGCACGGCAAGATATCGGAGAGGTGCAGGCAGAAAATTGGCCCAACAGTCCGTGCCACAGTTCAAACGGGTAAGGTTTTGCTGACGTCGTTTCATTTCATGACGATGACGATGTATTGATTCGCTTAAAATTAGTGATGTCATTTTACTGTTTAGTTCGCATCCGGGCGAAGATGACGAAATTGACCAGAATTGGATTAAAATCCTCAGCGAGTTTGGAGCTAAAGAAATGACAGTGGTTAATCTTCCTTCGACTTCCGATTGTGGTGTGCCCAACTTACGCAGGCGCATGTCAGACGAGAATTTGGCCATCAGGCGACAGGCTAGCAACGGTCTACCCGATGGTCAAGAATTGCCACCTGCTCTGCACAGCAACACGCTTCCACACAGCTGTACGCGAACAGGGAGGTCAAAGGTAGGCGCCTCGGGGTCCAATGCGGCTGCTGCTTCTTCGCCCTCTAACGATGAGGAAGGTGCAGCTCCTTACCCCATCGAGGTGCATCGCGTTACCTTGTTTAAAGACACTGTTTATGAAGATTTCGGGTTCAGCGTTTCTGACGGATTGTACGAGAGGGGCGTCTACGTGAACCGGATACGACCGGGAGGACCGGCTGACATGGGGGGAATTTTAAGACCCTTCGACCGCATTCTGCAGGTCAGTTATCCAGTTGCTTTGGGTTGTACTTTAACTTCACTTTAGGGCATAATGTTCATAAAAGAATGGTTTCATCAGTTGTTTCTCAAATTGCAGGTGAACGAAACTAAAACGCACGATTTTGACTGTTGTCTGACGGTGCCTCTGATCGCAGCTGCCGGTGACCGTATTCACTTGGTAGTTATCAGGAATCCGTACACGGGCTTGCGGCCAAGCCGTGGTGGGCCCAACGTATCCATTCCGCCGTCACTCACAGTGGCACTACCATGGATGGAAGAAGAGGAACGAGAGGCGCCACCTTGTGGCCCTAACACTATTGTCAAGTCGCTTTGACATCACACACGTCTTCCACTCTTGCCTATTTTTTATAAAGGGTCCGCTCATAAATACAACTAAAATCATGTTTCTTTTATTATTTAAACTTAACTGTTTTAATTAGCAACTCTTTACAACGTGCCAAGAATTCTACGGTTAATGTTTTGTTTTTTCTTCTAACTTTTAAGAAAACAGGTTTGTGTGCAATGTTTTTGCAGTTTATAATATGTGTACGTGTTTTTCACAGATTTCTTAAAGTTTTATGACCCCTGACGGAGATGGAGCAAACGCCTTTTTATTTGCCCAGAATCTCATACATCATGTGTAAAGTATTTTCCGCAATTATAGTAGTTTTGATTTTTACATAAATATTTAATAAGAACACGAGTTGCCAATTTGTTGTCTCTTGATTCTCAAAGGTCACTTTGTTATCTGTTGAATCATTGGGGTGGTAAGGATGATTGACGTCTATAGTTTAATGCCCACATAAGGCCCTAGATGGGTTTTTTAGGGGACATAGTGTGTTTAAACATCCCAAAAACCTTTCCAGTTGTTCAAACAACTTTTATCTTTGCAAAAACGATATCTACGAAGGTACATACTTTCTCTTGTAGATTTTCAACATTGACTAAAATCAACAATATCTCCCTTGAAATTATTAAATACCCTATATCAGTTGTCAACAGGGTTCCTGAACTCTGTACCAGCAATTCAAAAAGTCTTATTTTTAGAAACTTACCATTTTTTATTTCATAAAATATCAAAGTCGATTATAGGATTTTTTGTTGTTGTTTAAAACGATTATATTGGTTTTCATTCCCTGAAGGAAGAATGTATTTTTTAATGAAAATTGGAGGGTCAACTTATGCTATCTGTAGTCTAAACATTGTAAATTATTAGGTAAATTGAAAAGTGTTAATGTTTTTTTGAAAAATCTTAATGACGGGATCTTTGGATCTTTAAACACTTTTGAAGGTTGGTTGCTTTTAGACTTCCTTCCAATTCTTTACGGTTTCTAAATGCATCATCATCACAGACTATTTCATCTTCAATAGGTCATGTAATTACATTTTTAAAAGAACGTATTTTGGTGTTTTTCCAGTTTTGTGGTTTTTGGCACAAAAAGCTTGGCCTTTAGTATTTTATTTCTTAAAAGTTGCGACCAAATGTGTATGAAATTGAAAGCTTTGATTCCTCAATGAGAGCACTTTTCCGACACCCTGTATTGACGGAGAGGTCATGCTGCCGCCGCCCGATAGATGGCGACGCTATCGCGGCGACGACGTTCCATTTTTAAATGGGACAAACTTGTTTCGGTCATATTCGGAAACATGTCGTTGCCGTGAGAGGATAGGAAGTTTGCAATGGCAACATTTATTTATTTACTGATAAGAAAATCGTTGCTCATGCCAAAGTAGTATCAGTATTTGTTTCGTGTGTCGTTCGATGTGAAAGATCAACGCCCAAACGCCTTTTCTACTCTTCACTAGGCGTATCACCAAAGCGTTCGATATCGGTTTCCGTCGTTTGAATGTTAGCAGACCATTCGACAGGTTTCATTTTAACAGGTAAGCCAGAAATGACCATCAATTTTTTAAGAGTCAGCCCAACATATTTTCTTACCTTGCGTGTTAATCAAGGGGTTCAGTCGATCAGTGAAAGTTAAATCTCGAGCAGTCCAATAATTTAAAAACTGCTGTTGGCCGAATCGAATTATGTCCCTGTTTCCCTGCGTAACTTTGCCCTACTTTTATCGATGTTTTTCGTCTTGCCCTCGGGCCTCCACATGCAACAAGTTGCTATTGTTGGCTTTCGAATGCTTCGTTTTGGGGTCTTGAAATTGGAGAAATTGAATTATGAAATCGGTTTGAACAGCCGGAACGATTATTCTGACAGGCTTTGAAGACTCATCTTCACGCTCGTTTTTGATATGAAACAGACGTGAGCAGTTGATGCGAAAAATTGATTCATTCGAGCATCATTGCGGAACTGCATCTGTTTGCGTGGAAATACTTGCAATGAGGATATCTGTAAAAATTTAGATAATATATTACTTGCGATTTTATGGCAAATGAGGTGGCCATTCCAATGGTTTCGTGAAAAATACATATGCACATGAAAAAAGCCTAAACTAGCCTAGCCCAACTTTAACTATAGCCTATCCTAGCTAATGACAATGGGCTTATAATGTGGACTTTTTTTCATTTGAGTATTTTTTCTGGTCACCATTAGAACCATTGTTTACATTTATCTTTCAAAAAACAATATCACACGGCCTGATATAGAATTTGGCGTCCTTGTAAGACGGTGTTGGCATAAAATACTACATGTATAAACTAATTAAGCCTTATTTGCATAATTAATATCCTGTTCATTAACGTTACCTAATCTAAACTAGTATGCACGTATAAACTAACCTAGCTAATGAGAAATGGCTTATAATGTGAGATATTTTTATTTGCGCTTTTTTTTCTGGTCAACCATTCAAGCTTGCATATACGTATAAAGGAATTTGGCGGGTTTTTTTTATGACATTGACATTAGCTGCAGACATACGAAACAAATCTTATTAGCATAATTAATACGTTACCCAGAAGCCAGTAACCGCAACGATACAATTTCGTTCACATAGTGCAAAATGGATCGTGCTCCTAGACGTTTCTTCCTTTTATCTGGTCTTTATACTGAATTATTTTCTCGACTCCAGGACCAAAATTTGTCTTTTGTTTTGATCAGGCCTATGTGACATCCTTACATTGCTGTTACCCGCAACGTAATGATTGAATCAACAGAATTATTCTGTAAGGTTTGTCATCATTAAAGGTAATAATATCCAGTCTCAAAAGCTTCGAGGCTTATACTACGTTTGAACTTGTTTTTCTTATATTGTTTTATTCTGATAAAATCAAGAAATTTCTTTAAAAAATTCCATGACGATTGGCATGGACTTTTGCAGCTTCTTTTTATCTCAATATCGCCAAGATTTTCTTTCATTTTTTGCTTCTTATTCAACTGGTCGTTTTCAGACGATATTGATGCAAAGTGTTGCTAAGCGACATTAGAACATTTTCCAAACTTTATCCCGGAGTCCATATTAGTGACAAATTTTGCCCAATCAAACATTTTTGTGCGTGTTACCAAATTCATTGCAGCGTGGGTGTGTGGACGAAATGTTGTATTTCAGTGTCGATTATCCGGATGAGTAGACGCTTCTTCCTCGTTTGAAAAAATTGAAAGAAAAGTTCAGTTAAAGGTGCATACAGTATGATGAAAGAGTTGATGATTTGTGCATTTTTAGCCATCGAGACCGACAATTCGATGAAAATGCATATAAAAAAAAGCTGTGGGTACGCTATATACTTTTATTCTTCTGTTCTTTTAAATACGTTCTAGCCGGCTTTGTTGTTAAACTTGCAAGTTAATAGTTTTATTAACAACGTGCGAGGTTGTAATTGACTTAAGGCAACGGTTTTTTTTCCTTAGAAATATGTAGGCGAAAGTGGTACAAAGAAATTATAGTTTTAAGGTATGTTCCGGATAATCGACGAATTCTAACCAAGGGGTTGTGAATTCTACCCCATTTGTAAGGGTTTACTTTTTTCTCACGGGATGTACAGCAGGGAAACGCTTTTTGATTGATAAACGCGATTTAGAACGTCAAACGGTGGGAGGGCTGATAAAACGTAATTTCCCACTAGACAAGCCATAGTGCGTTTACACACTGACAGCTGCAGTAGACTATTTGTATTAGATAAGACACAATTGACATCAAATGCGGACGTATGCCATGTTCAGTAAAACTTTGTCTTGCTGAAGAGTTTGGATATATTTTTACATTTTGAACATTAATTCGGAAGCGTTCATAACCGTGAGTATAGTAATAAGCACGCTTATTTTACACATACAGTAACTTTTGCAGTGTAATCGGTAATGTTTCATTTACTAAAGGAAACTTGTAGCATAAAGCCTATATAATTATAAAGATGTTACTTATCTCATGTAATGTAATGTTGTGACACGAAGAGAGTCAGTGGTCCCCTTAAAAATTTGATACCATGTTACAAATGTTAATGACCATTTAATAGCTTAATAATAAGGTTGGCATCAAATGTAACATGGTGGACCTTGTACGTGCGGTTATCAATGTTGCCAAATAATTGATAGTTTTGGGGAAGCGAGTGAAAGTGAATAGATTGACCCTGTTGACAAAATGGAATTTAACGGTGCCAAATATCAATTTTTATAAACGGCATCACTTGTTAAGTGACTCCAGACATTAAAACAATTTTTGAAAAATACATGCTAAAAATTATAACTTTTAAATGTTTTGTCAATAAATTGTGTTTTTGCAAAGGGTTTCAGCGCGGTCAGTATACGTAGATTTACTAAAATCTAACATTCTCGATAAATGTGTACATTTTTTTAATCCTTAGTTTTAGTTTATAAAAAACTTTGAATTGAAAGACGTCTGGCAGCTATTTTAAACTCTTATGTTTAAGTTATCAACATCAAAACCAGATTTTTATATCGATTCGCATGCTGAAGAAGAAAGGCAAGTGACCTTATTTGCATATTGTGTATTTCTAACAAGCGCCAGAGGTCACCAGTTTCGTCTCCATGATTTCAGTTTGTTTTTTCGTATAGCAAGGCGGCATTGACATGCTCAGATTTTGGGATACGTGCCTCACCATTTCGCACACTACTCATTATTTTATTCATCATTGTACCCATAAATTTTACCAGGAAAAAAAACAAGATAGACGACTTAGTTGGTATTGAACCTAGGGCTCACCAAGGTCGTATAAGTGATATGGTGATATCAGAATTGCGAATTTCAAATTTAATAGTATCGTGAAGCCATTATTTTGTAAAATTTGAAAGTTTAATGCGTAACTAAATCCATCCCATGCTTTTAAACGAAAAAATATTTTATGCTGAAAACTTTTATTGGTAATAGCTAACGTATGACAAATAAGGTGCTGATATTTATCAAAGCTATGTGATTATTTAATGACTCATTTCATAATTGGCTCATTGGATGAACTGCACTGCACCAAAAGGGACCCGATTGTGTCACTTGGCAAGCTTGACGCAGTGCAGCAAGAGATGGGAAGTGTCAGAATTAAATGTCTGAAAGACAGTGCCAAGTCTGGAAAATGGGTTGCACCATTTCTATGTTGCACCAAAGTCATGATGACGTCGGAAATTGAGTTTGATTTAACCGGTTGATGCCATTGTTTGGATGAGCGTGACGGGTTAATCGGGGCTTGATGCAATTTGCCACAAATTTCAAAACTGAATGAATAGAAAATAGAAAAATAATGCCACTGTTCCGGTAATGTGATTTACGATCAGTTTTCCCCCGCAAAATGTTCCTAATCATGCACACGCATGGCAAGCAGACTCTACAATAGGTTACTTTGACAATTACTGCTCAATGGCATAATGACGTCACACGAGGGCGGTGTTCGGGAAGGTGGGAAGGACGTTTCATTATTTTAATTTAAATTTTTTCCACCTTACATCGGGTAGCAGCTAAAAACAGCAAGTACTGAGGGCGTCTGGTAAGCTGAACAATATCTCACATCCCAATCACTATTTTTATGAAATAGTCATAAAAATACTATAAAATCTCTTCCAACTTACGCTAAGCATCAAATGAAAATATTGAGTTGATGGGTGTTTGAGGTAGCCCCAAGTCCAAGTGGGCCACTATGTCGATTTTTTTTTGTAACCAGCTGCTATAAGGACGTCCTGGGTTGAAGCAATTCTGCAGAACTGGTTTACTGACCAATAAATCCCTGGTGTAGTGGTGCATCCTCTTACTGGTTGAATTAATAAAAATGTTTTAACGCATAGATGGTACATCACTTTAGTATATCTGTATTTTGTTTCACGATAAAATGATGGCATATCTATGTACGTGTTAAATATATTAAAGTTGCGTATTTTGGCGCTATCCCTAATGAAAGCCAATCTGTAATACAATACCCATTGTACGTTGTGCATGGGACATTACGTTGTTGGGTTGGGTTTTTTGTGTGTGTGATTACATCCATATCCATGGCTGTGGCTGAATTCGGGCTTATCCATCATTTGTGCGAAGAGCACGTTAGTCAGAATTTTGATTAAACAAGGACATTTGTATCAATAGACGTTTTTTATGAAACGCACGCATGCATGTAGATTAATTAGTGATTGTGGTGAGCTAACTTTGCATCAATGCAACATGTGTTTCGTATCATATTGTTTCAGTGAACATGTCGAAATAGGGCAACGTTAAAAATCACCAGACAACTGAATCAACCACCAATCATACTTAGGCTTGATAGCTTTATTTTTGATTCACATTGCATACAAAGTTAAAACGTGGATAATGTCTAACTAATCTACTCAAGAACTTTTTGATTTGCCTTCATTGTGATAATTTTAGCCTTCAAATTCATTTGAGGCGTTCTCAATAATTAACATTTTATCTAACGGTGCAGTTCGCCCTAATCCCGCTAGGAGGTCAACTTAACCTTTTCGAAAATAGTACCTGTAGTAGTGATTGTAAATGAGAGAGCATATATTGAAATACAGCATTAATTTGTTCTCGGTGAATTAATTATTCATTGTCTCGGTTGAGCTACATTTGACTAAAAAGTCCATTAGAATCCATTACATATCTGATACGTACCATTATGCAACTTAAAACAAAGCACGTTGACGGTGAGACAACCGACGTCACTATTAATATACAGCTGTGTTTAACCGTGTCAATCCGTCTATATATTAGTATATTGATATTTGGAATAAGTTAACGTATATCATAAACAAATGGTTTACTCTTACTAATGGATTCAGTATGTGACTTTCGCATTTAACCTTACTGACGCAACGTTGTAACAGTTTGCGTGGATATAATGAATTCTTTATATTTCGTTTTATGGATGCGTGTGGTTACGTAGGTGTAATTAACACGTTTCCATAGTTTACCATTCTACGAACTTGATGAAATTGTTATGAGAGAATCGTAAACCCTAACTATCAGTGAGTCTATAGTCTGGAAAGAGCTGGAATGAGGGCGCTTCAAAAAGACAGCACGGTATATCAGCCGAGGTAGGATCATAGTGTGGTTATTAGAAATTGTATAGTACATTTATAGTAGATTACTACCATGACTGTCTGTTGATTGTTTTGTATGCATGAAATGTTAATTGTATTTTAAGCACATTTAATGTCATTCGAAAAAGTTGTCCTAATTGCATACTCGTTTTTGGTTTTGGACGTCTATTTCCCCTTTCTGAAAATAATTATAATAATCCCAAATACAAGGCTAACTGTAGCCTAATGGGGAAATCTGGGCACGCTCAGTCACTGACCAACTGCACTAACGAGCACTTAAATCTTAAAGATTATCCTGCAGGAATCTGGAGATTTACGCATTTAACGGTGGTAGACAAAATGATGTGAACACTTATTACAGCTCTGCATTTGTTTCTTAATATGGTGTTAGGTTTGCCTTCAATACAGTATCATTAAGGTCAGTTGATCCTGGTGAGGTGTTCAGTTTAGCCTTAACGCGACCACACCTATCGCAACTCGTTAATATGCGTTACGACATAGTGGGTCCATCTGACGTCATTAACTTTCATTTGTAATACGTTATTGGTAATAAATACCAGTAGTAATTCGAAAATGTCTGGATCATGTATGTACATGGCATTTTACCAATATCTCTGTATACTTAAAGCGAGTATGGAGCCATTTAAAAGCCTTAACCGAATTCTTTATCCAATAGGTGAGGCCGTGCCGTGGATTATAAATTATAATCCTATAACCGAAGGTGCGCTTGTGCGAAAACACATTTCTCAACCGATTACAATTCTGACAGTCACATTTTGGCTAGGATTGTAATCCATTATCCATGCTGTGGCAACACCTGTATGTTATATACATATGATAGAAGTAGAAATGGTGTTCTTGGAAGTTAATAGCGAGAAAATCGTTAATAAAATAATTTTGTTATAGTGCTATTCCGTTTCAAGTTTTCTATACGCAGTATTTCTCAGCAATTGTGCAATATGTAGAACAAAGGATGCAAACCTGATGCATATATACAGTATAGATAAACTCCCATTTGTTTGAGTGAAGTTTATCGACGTTATGCATGTCGGTGTGACATTGCAACTTGGTCAAAGCAAATATTGCAAATGTCTGTTAATGATTACAGAACTTGATTGTGCCGATTAATTTTGCATTAATTTTAATTATTAATCGACTGGGTTGTAACAACGTGCTGTATACGAAGGTAAATTATTAATGAAGACGTCATTACTATAAAAGTGTGTGGTCGTATAATGGCCACATGTTTCAATAACTGTTACTCTAGAATTTCTATTAAATGTTCAACGTGTAACGAGTGCCAAGTTCTCATCGGTTATAATTATTCGAGGCCTGAAATCCGGTTTGATGTTGCTAATTTTGGTTGAAATTTGTAATTAAAAAACGGCAATCTTGATAAAGTAAAGAACTGCCCATGGTACATAAGGGTGTTCGTAATTTATCTGAATAATAACTTCACCCCGCCTTTGAGCGATGGGTTCTTATGTCTGATGTTTTGTTTCCAGGCTTTATTTTCTGGATCTAAAACATCAGTGTGCTTTTTATCTATTTAAAATTCAAATACGTGGCGTATTTGCTGGTTGCATCATATGTAAGATTATGAAAGAATTTCATGAGAACCCAGCTGGTCACGTATAAAAACATTCCGTGAAAACAATCATTGCACAGAACATAGATTAAAAATAGTAAACATGAAACTAATTCAACTTTATGTGGGAAAACGATGACGACGTTCCATTCTTCAGGTGCAACGGAACAATCGTCAAAGACGAAATATATGGACATAGACATTGATTTCAATCTATAGTATCAGCATGTATTTTGAGATAATCAAAGTTCACTGGGAGAACTTAATTTTTTTTAAAAAATGTTTTTATCTGTGACCAATCGTATTTACTAAAAATGTTCTAGTGCAGGTAGTATAAAGGTCGAGTTTTCGAGTATGCGAACATCCATACATTTTATAATTACGTTTTAATTCAAATACAGGAGGTTTTCGATACAAGTTTTATTTAGAGCTACATATTAAGTGTTAACTTCAACAAGTTTCAGATAAACGCAGATTAGATGAAATGCAAAAGGTAAATTCTCCGAAATTGACCTGTCACTTTTTTAATCTGGATTTTTCCGGAATATATTGCTTCGTGCCATCGTGTATAACCTGTAGAATGGTGTACGATTTTTGTGGACAACGGTTTGCCAGAAAGTAAGTTTTTTATTTTTTTGGACGGTGGTCCGGTAATGCCCATTGAATTTTGAAAAAACTTTTAAAGAGAGCACGTGGCATGTTTATGCTACGAGTTAAGTTTTTACTGTGACGTCACAGTCACGTTCATTTATAGAAGCCAATATACAAAACAGTTGGAGGATAACATTATTGAGAGTTTACATTATGTTCATTTTGGTTTCTTGAAACGTGTAGTTTTTACAATGGATGACATTCAGCGGTGTATTACTGCGTGTTTGTTTTGATTTTAGCGACAATTTTATTTTTTAAAAAGTTTATGAAACTTTATTTTTCAACATTTTGGGTGTTAACGCTCATTAGCCACGTGATGCAGGGGTCATTTACATATGTTTAAATTCAATCGTTAATTACATGGTCCCAGTGGAGTGTCTAGTAGCCTTGAAAATCCGGAAAGTCTGAAAATGTGCTTGAAATTCGTCTTAAACACCATTTATTGATTGAATTTATTGTCCGCCTATGTAAATATACGTGGGAAGATGCCTTGAAAATTAAAGGGATGAGCCTTGAAGTCCTTGAGTTTGTATCAGCGAATTTACAAAACACCCTGTATAACATATGCAAATATATACAGCATGGATGAAAACATAAGTATGTATTAAAATATTTAATGCAAATAAAATGTACAAGTTGTATAGCTACATACTATAATGTGTACTATTCAGTATTGTAAATCATTTCAAAGATTATGACTAAATAAAAATGTACCCCATACATAAATAGTCTTGGAGATCTCCAGGGGGGGACTAAACATTGAAAAACGCTACATTAATGGAGGGGAATGTGAACTTGTGAATTTCTAATTTCTTCTTTTTTTCCAGGTTATATGCGATGACCGTTCGTCTCTCCAAAGGGCTTCCACGTGTGCTGATTACCCTAGTCGTGGCCATTTCAACGTTACTCCTCATGCTAAGCTTGCGTTCGCCATCGCAAACCACAAACTCCGTCCTTCAAGGGCGTGCAGTTTTGGAAGCGGCGACGATACCGCCATCGGCCCCTTTCCAAGGCGACGGCGATGCGGAAGGTGGTGGTGTTACTGCCAAAATCGCCTCTCAGGTAGCGGCGGGAGCTAGCACACAGAGTGACGCAGGCGTCACGGCCCCCATCGTTTCCATAGGGGGAATTCCCCCGATCCCAACGAAAAACCTCGCGTTCACGCTGAACGAACCAGATATCTGCAGCGAGCTTCGACCTGAAGTGTTCACCCTGATCTACGTGCACACGGCACCGGCGCATTTTAAGCATAGGGCGCTCATCAGGAGGACCTATGGCAACACGCAGCTGTATCACAAGTTGCGCACCGTAACTGTGTTTTTCGTGGGTCATTCGGAGGACCCTATGGTGGAGAAGGGACTCATTCTGGAAAGCCAACGTTACCACGATATCATTCAGGCCGATTATATGGACACCTATAGGAATCTGTCACTGAAGGTCAGTATTACTCTTGCATTGGCATCATCTCATGTTTATTCCTACTGCCTTATACTCATAGTTGAAACTAGGCTGCTGCTATTCTTAAAATCAAAGTGGACTTTCCTTTAAAGCAGTTAAACCAGTTGAGGAGTAAATCGTCAAGTTTTATCACGGCATAGACTATGTGACCTACTGAATGCTGGTGTACTTTTATTAGGGTATTAAGTAACGAATTTGGCTGTTGAAAGCTTCCCTTTTTTTGGGATTGGATAAGCTGGTTCGCGTTACAACTTCGGACATTCATTGATGTTTTACGATAGTAAATACATAAATTGGAATGTCTGAATAATCTGAATTGCATTGCATGATATCAAGAACATGTGTGCGAACGTTAACTATATTGGCACTGCCGCCCTCTGTGACTATTTCTTGGCTTTATTGCTGAGTTGTTTTTAACCCATTTTTAACGCCGTGTTTTAGAGCAGAGCTAGATTATCCATTTGGCTAAGTGAACAAGTAGTTTGTAATCTGGAAATAGACAGTTTGAGCATGCCAACGTCTATATACTCACCTTAATGTTAGAAGCGGGAAAGGAGGAGCCACGCACTAAACTACCCAATGAACTAGCTGAACGTCATGAGTGCACATGCGTGGTTCTTTCCTTTCCGCCTCTAACGTTAAGGTGAGTATAAAGACGTTGGCATGCTCAAACTGTGTAATAAACGTTACCGTTTCCTTCTTGCAGGCCGTGTCTGCTCTGAAGTGGATCCACGATCACTGCACGCAAGCTTCGTACGTGCTGAAGGCGGACGACGACATGTTCGTCAACGTGTTCAATCTGGTGCGCCACCTGAACTTCTTGATGAAGTACCAGAAGGGTGACCGCAACATCCACTGCCTTGTATGGTATAACATGGAGGTGATCCGCGACGCCAAGTCCAAGTGGTATGTGTCGCCCAAGGAGTTCTCCAACAACACCTTCCCGCCCTACTGTTCGGGCAGCGCCTTCTTCATGCCCGCGGCCGTGACGCCACTCCTGTACGGTGCCTCCAAAAGGGCACCCTACCTGTGGGTGGACGACGCGTTCGCGACGGGCATCCTGGCCAAGTATGGCAACGTCCAGCACCACAGCATCTCCTCCATCGTGGTGCTCAGGCCGGAGGACTACGAGTCGAAGCTTATCAAGGGTGAGGCCGTGTTTGGACACATGTCAGGCGATAAGGGCGTGGACCTGCGCCACTCTTACTGGAAGAAGGTACTGCAGAAGGAAGTAGCCGAAGTGCCCGAAGTATCTTAGCTAACCCTGTCCCGCTGATGTGGGCAAGTAAGTGCCTCTGGAACAAAGGGTGCCATTCTGCGAGGAGCTAGGATGTTCGAAGGCATTTCTGCTCCTGGGCTAGTGCGGAAGCCAATGTCTTGCCTTTTTGGAAGTGCGTCACGCAGTGATGACCAGTTCCTTTTGATTTTGTCGTTATTATTTATTTTTTTGTTTTTATTTGGACACCCGCGATCCAACAGCCATTTCACAGGGGAGCTAAGCTCAGCATGGTTGAAACTAGACGACGATTGGCACTTTCCATATCTCTGTTACACCTGTTTGTTGCCGTCTGCTGATACGTGACCGGTGAAAAGCGTATGGGAAAGTGTGGCACGTGCCCCGAAAGTCACCCGGCCCGGATAATTACTTCCCAAAGTGCATGCCAAATGCCCCTATTCCGGTTCAGCACCACCTGGTAGCGTATAAACGTTTAGCTTGGCATTTTCGGCTGCAGGGAACGTTGCACAAAATGCCATGCTAGACAATCATACACCACCATGAGATGCTGAATCAGAATAAGGCTGATTTGGTCTTGTTCTGATCTTGTTCTGATGCAGAAAACTGAATTGCATCTTGAATGTTGAAATGCTGGGTCACTCTCGTTTCTGATTCTGTCCCAAATTTGATTTTAGTCAATGTGAACAAATAAGTCCAATTGCTTTTGAAGTGTGTGCCAGATTGATCAGGCTCCTAGTACGTTGCACCATCGTGACTTTGAAATTTCTCGTATCTCCCTCTTGTGGAAAATCAAATGCGTGGGGGTGCTCGCTGTAGGTGCAAAGGGGCGTAATTCAACGGTCTGGGTGCGAATGTTTCCTCTCAAGTGGGCGTGCAGCAGTGATCGATGAATCACGCTTCGGTAGCTTATGAGCTGCAACATTCATTGGGAAAAACTTGTTATACCGATGGGTTAAGTACACAACTTAAGGACTCACTTAAGGTGAACAGGAACTTCCTGCTTGGCCTTTACCGATAGTATTGCAAAAATGTTAACGGTATATGATATACATTTTAATGGTGAGTCTTTAATTGAAATGCTGAAATAATAAAGGTAAATAAATTGCAAGGTGGGGATGCAAACGTCAATACCCGAAGTATTAATTTTCTGGTTTTCATATTTTTGAAGTTAAATATACGTGGCATGAATTTAAATTTAAACACGAAAGAATTAATAATCATGTAAGCATTCATGGAAGGCAGGGATCTATAAAAGCACTTGCAGATCAGTAACGTTTAGCAATTGTTTCATCCAAGATGGCGGCCTCTTCTGGAGTAGAAGGAGACGGCCATGTTGGAAATGCAATACCAGGGGTTGCTTTACATTGTTTACAGACTGTTTTATCAAAACAAGGTGTGGGTGGCGCATTGTAGTCTTGAACGGTGTCAAAATGACGTTTTTTATTGTCAAGTGGCAAATTATTGATCTCATTTATTCCCCGTTTAGTAAGACTATACGAAACATTGAATGTTTAGCACTTATTTGGGTCAATCTCATGACGTTGTCATGGTCTTGACGTAATTAATGCTTTGGGTGAAAATAAAAAACCAAACCGTGACGGAAGTGATTCAGTCATTTTCACGTTTTCTCTTTGGACAGTTTGGACAAGTCTGTCTTGATTAATTCCATGCTTGAAGCGGCTCATAAGTTTTGCCGTCGCCGTTAACATCGCCCCATTCAACTTTTCTCCTTGAATGTATTACCCATTCAGTTTTAATTTTATTGGAAAACCAATCGTCTGTCTCCATTTCACGCATACGTCGCACTATAATGGATGGATGGATGCGTGCAACTGTATGTGCACTCCTATCTGAATTACGTGTCATTTGCGCGTGTTGTGGGCGTTGTGGACATGCGTTACCAGTGGGCCCATTTAGCAACGCAACGGCTACAAAACACCTGATGCACACTACTGTATTTGAGTTGTATTTGATAGCATTTCTGAACCATGAAAGAGGTTTTGTTGTTGAGAAATGCGATGGACACGCCTGCCCCCCGCCCTTCCCTAGTGTGCGCAAATCCATAAAATTACTGAACAATGAATGGCTTGTTTATTGTGAATGGAGGGAATTTAATTTCTCTGCTCAATAGCGCGTGGCCATATGAAATTTTGATGTTATCTATTGCACCTGAAGCTGGGAATACCCAATGGTGAACTTCAGAATCTCTGTCAAGTTGTCAATGTCTTTCTGGTAGTGTCCTGCTTTTATAACAGCTGGTCTTTAATAATAGCCGGTTCATTATGTCGATTGGATTAAATGTATTCCTTAAATAAGTCAGAGAAGATTACTGGTTTATGAAAAGGTTGGTGGTCGAGAGGCTAAAGGTGCATTAGATGGCCATCTAAATTTATTCTTTTAAATATGTTTTCGTATTTTGAATCAGTTTTTGTGTGTTTTTGTTAACAAATTTGTGTTACAGAGAGGTAGCGTTGTCTACTGGAACACATGGCCCTTAAGCCCATTAAGCTTTGCAGCTAAAGTGTACATGCAAACAGCTGTTATAGATTACAAAATTTGACACTGGTGCTATAACAACGATTTTTGTAAAGAATCGATATATAGCGGCTGTACAACGGCGCCAACGGAGCGATAGAAAACGCTGTCTGGTGGCCATTTCAATTAGTTCCTAGTTGTGAATAAATTGACTAGTCAACTTTTCATTTAATTTGTATGTCATTTTTTGTATGAATCCAAATATTGGTTCTAACTTTTTATGTTCTTATTATTCGAATAGCAATGTCCATTCTGTTTTTGTGTGGATTGAAGCTCCAGACTCATTATCAGAAGGCAAGTTTATAAATCATCTGTAGAAAAACTGTAAGTATATTCAAGTTTATTCTCAAAATTATCCAAGAATTGGATTAAAATTTAGAAAATAAAAGGGTAAAAATTCTTGTGAAATGCGAAGATTCTTTTGTCCAAAAAGCTGCAGAAATTTAGATTATATCATTGAACTCATTGTACATAACTAAACAGATATCAACAGGTGTGAACTTCATCGCAGGGAATACAGATTTACACATCCCAATTTCAAGATCAGTTGGGAATAGATCTTTGTAATCGAAGAATTCTATAAAGAGAAGTATCAGGAGAAGGTCAAGTTGCAGCCAGTACAATTTATCAGGTATTTTTTTTAGGTTTTAAGCTACTTAAAAAGGATTATTCCGATTGGGAAACATGGGAAGCCTGGCTAATTCAAATTCGCCATACTTTCATTGTCAATTCAGCACCTGTTGCTTTACTAACGATAGTGTATAGATTTCAAGTCATGGACCTTTTAGATCAAGACTCAAGTTAAATGGCAAACTCGTTTTAATAATGGAATCCTAACCCCCACCACGCTGGAAATTTATTTTTTTATTGCACCAAGTTTTCGCAATGTTTACAAAACCATTTGGGACAAGTTGAGTGACCAATGGCTTCATGGTTTGCACGTCGTTCACTTTGTTCCTATCCTTATGTTTACTTGTAAAATTGTAGTTATGACAACCAGTAGTTCGTTTTCTGCTATCATTCGTTGACCTTTGGATTGCCTTTCTTAATTGCCTTCCGCTAAATATTTGCCGCGCGTATTGATTATCGAAAAAATGAGGTTAAATGATGCTTTTTTTGTGTGGTAAAAATCAAGCAAGGTGCGCAAAAGGATTGGAACAAGACCATTATCCACCATTTTTAAATTGATTTCATAAATGAACTAAGTGAACACTCAAATAAGCCTAATATTTAATGCATGAAATAGAACAGTTGCACGCTTGTTTAATGTTCAGAAAAATGGGTTTCAACAAATTACGGTTTTAATTAAAATAAATCTACAAAGCCTTATTCAATGTTGGAAACCTGGCATAAATGGTTTATACAAAAAATATAGAAAATAACGTCATGGTCAATAATAGCAGCATAATTGCCCTTGTTTATAATAGTATTGCAAACTAATGTATTTTAAATAACAATTCGTCACCGGATTTTATTTCTAATTATTTTTTTTAATTAGAATAAAATGTTAAAGGGCAGATGAGCTATGCATGCATCATCATCATGAATAATGCTGAGCAACCTGTGGTTGATGATTTTTTGTTCTATCTTTGAAAAGTTGTTTGCCTTGTCGGTCACAGTGCATGCATGGTCTCACTCTTCCGTTTTCTGGTGTTACAATAGAACCTCTGTCCCGTATGTCCTTGTCCCCATTTGTCCGTCTGATTAATTTGGGAAAAATATCCTTATGTGGACAGTTTGTAAATCTCTTTTTATCTATCTTGGTGAACAATGATTTGTGGGCACCTGATCTAAAGATAGACTATATACAAGGGTCAAGAGTCAATGGTCAATCTTTGGCATCTTGGGAGTCAACATTTCTCCGAATATACAGTGCATTTCATTTCCAAAGAAAGGCATACTAACTCACCTTGAACATTTTCCGACGTAGTTTTTATTAGCTGTGGTCACGGAATGGATTTCATCTTTTCTGAAAACCAATTTGGATAAATTTCTGTAAACATGCATGTGCGCATGCGCTCACTTAATAACCTATGTAGATCCTATAGGACCTATCCATTCCGTGACCACAGCTATTATTGGATACAAGATACTATTTTTTTAAAAATAAATTACAGCTTGATATGACAGTCGCAGGGCTCTGTTCCAAAAATTAGGTTGTTTCATAATTAATATCTCCCCAACAAACTGAGTCAAAAATGGGCTTGTCCTTGTCTAGCTTATTGTCAATCCTTTTTTTTAGATAAGCTACTCTATTCCAGCAACGATAACCTTTCAGAAATTGTTAAATCCTTATCCAAAACCCAAAGTGTCTGCTTTCCTGATTACGTTATATGGTGTTTGTTTTCGTTATTACTGAGCTGCTACGCTTGAAATGTTCGTTTTACGATTTGATTGGCTTTCGAAAAAATATTAAGTGATGAAAATGATTTGGGCCTGTTTATACAGGGTTGATATGCCACCTGAATAACTTGTTCAGACAAACACCGCAACAGTTATAAAGCATGATTGTAATTCGTAATACGGAAACTGCAATATTTAAGCTACACGTTTCAATGTGAAAATTTATAAAACACAAATTTGCAATAATAACAATAATAATAAAATGGATAGTAGTAAAATATGATCTTTGTTGAAGTAATAGACAAAGCATTTAGCAACTTTAAATATACTCTCAAAATTCGAAAGCACCAAACGGTGTTTCAACCGTTATCAACGTGCCATTTCCAAACAGGTGAACTATCAGATTTCGCATTAGACATTATTTGTAAATTGATCGTAAATGAATTCAAGTATTCCTTTCTAATGGGACAAGACACCTGTAATAAATATCATTGTAATTACTTTGGCATCATTACTGTCCTTTCATAGCTACATGCTTGATTGATATCGTTTGTAAACCAGCGCAAATCACAAGTGGTCGAAAACCACCTGGTAATTGTAGACGCTTGTCCCTAATCCATAGAGAACCAAAATGCGATTGTATTACAACAGCTGACTCTTCTTTGAAATCTTTTCCTCTTTATACGTATTTGTTATATCCTCAAATAAAATCAGGACTACAATATAACCCTAGCCTAGAAAGATAACTTTCTACGATTTCTTGCGGATTAATGATCCTCATGGTTTGTGGGAAAGTTAGGTCACGCACGTTTTTGAAATATGGTGTGCCAATTCGGAATTGTGCATGAATGATTTTTCCAGTAGATTCCTAAATTTGTAATTGTAGCTGCAATAACGGTGACACTTTTAACGATATTAGTTGTTGTTCTGCCAAAAGTAACCTTTTGTCATGAACAATAAGTATATTGACGCGGCATTTTACGTACTTATATATTGTTGGGAAAACATATTTAGAGAGCAACACGTATATGAGCGTGTTTGATATTTTACGTGTTTGCTGTAATGTTGTTCGAAAATGTGTATCAAACATCAAAATATAATGGTTAAATGTCTTGGCGTTTCAATAATGACATTTAATCGCCTTAATGTATACGTTTTGGAATAGTATTACGAATATCGATACATATAATAGATTAAAGGCCCGTGTGGTAGTGTATATTATATTTTGAAGTGCTTGTGTTTAGATTATCTTTAAAATGGTTTTATTGAACTTAGTAAATTAATTTTCTACATTAGCTTTTGCATGTAATCTGATACTTCTCGACTTCCTTTCCCATCAATTAATGATGGTAACAATTCAAAGCATATTCCATATATGTATGTATGCATTTAAGGAATGTGTTAATTTAATTAAATAGCATTCATCAAGATTTCAACAAAAGGACAAACAGATAATGAAATTCGTAAGTGATGCCTTTAATGATACAGTAAATGCCTGTTTTAAATTACTTTTTCTCATTTAGGCAACACGTGATATTGATGAACGATCAATCATTGACAGTTTCATGCATCCCTTTTAGGTATAAAGTACATAAAGGCCAGACAAAGATCAGCTGATGTACAGTATTCACTATTCAAAGTATTTCAATAATTTCCCATAATATGTTCAAATTTGGGATTGTCAGTGCCTATCACAGGCTCCGTACAAAGCGACGAGTGCCAGAGTCGAGTGCGAAACGAAACTTCATGGCCCTCTGTTTCGAATTTGTTCTAGTCGTGTTCGGTATTTATTTGTGTTTGTTCTCGTGCTGCATATTAATATCAGGTGATTGACTTTGTGGTTATTAGATTGTGAAACACGATAATCAGATGTCGCTATACTTGCATACATCAGCTGGTAAGTAGTCAAGCGAATGGCATATTTATTTTTAATGCATGTGATTGCATGCTGATTTCTATAGTAGTTTATAGCAATTTCAAGAAGGCGTCTAAATACCTTGCATTATTCGGCAAATCAACTTTGGTGTGAATGATCTCCATTAAATAAATTATCTCGAATTATAAGCAGCTACCAGTTAGATTTAGTTGATAAATAAATATGCAAGTCCGTGACGGCAATAAGCATAGCTACATGTATGAAGTTTGTTGTTGCGCAATCCGTATAACTGCTGCTAGGCTATATATACTCTCTATAATTAAGCTGCTAGAAAGAATCACCTAGTTAATCATGGATTGGAAGATATGCAGTTGTGGTGCTTCGAGTCATAACTAACGTTATTTTTAATTTTACGAGCGCCACTTCAAACAATCAATGTCCTGAGAAACAATCCTCAGATCGATACCAATCAACCACTTGCAACATTCAGTTACATTCTGGCATATCAACTTATGACCTGTATGGTGACGGAACAGAGGCTTTACAGCATACTTTTTGTACGTGTGTCAAGTGGTCAGATTTCTCTGTATCCAAACCAAATTATTTGTGCAAAATAAATAAATTTGGTTTGAAAAAAGAAAAATCCTGCTTAGTACATGTATTGTGTAAAGGTTAGACGTGCGAGTGCAGAGGAAGAATTTCAGTCTTAATTATACTGGTTTAACACCTAATTGTGGCATACGAACATTTACCATTGCATTTCCAACACTGCTGCTGAAAAAAAAAGCATTGCTGCACGTCAAGTCCTTAGTCAGAAAGGGAGGCTGAACCAGAAATAGGTTAATTATGATAACAACAACAAAAGCCGCGTAAACTCCATTTAAAGCTCCTTTATTTTCAACACTTTCATTGAAAATCTCCGATTAAAATGTCCGAGAGGGTCTCCATGTATCTCAGTCTATCGCTTTCATTCTTCCTCGCCCTTTCCTTGATCTCCATGATCATCAGCTGCATCCACAGGTCCTGGCTCAGGGCGACAGATTCCACTTGACAGAACATTTCCGCTGTGGGCGCTTTCTGCAGGCAGGTGCCCCCGGACAAGATGTTCACATCGGTCCCGAGGTGGTTTATCCCAATTCGGGCATGGCGGCGCAGCATGCCGGTGACGTACACGTCGTCGATCTTTACGTACGGAACATCCGGCATGGCTCCGATGAGTTTTGGCACAAGATGGCCTGCGAAATAGAACGCCATGCCGGCGCAGAAGTCTGGATACTTGTTCCACGGGTACTCGGTCTTGTTCACGCACCACTTGGACTGGTTGTTCCGATAGGGCGTGGCGTTGAAGTAGGCGAAGCAGTAGATGTCGTCCTTAATGCCGGTTCCGTTCCCGAACAGCATGTCCGTCAGGCGGAACGCGTTGACGAACACGTCGTCGTCCGTCTTCAACACGTACTCCACCCTCTCACAAAACTGTGAAATCCAGGCCAGGGCGAAGGCAGCCTTGTAGGTGAGCCTGTAGTAGTCGTCGAGAAAATCCGCCTGGATCACGTCTTCGAATAGGGCGCTTTCCCTCTCTATCAGGTCCTGCAACGTCGCGTTTCCAGTCCGTCCCAAGAAAAACACGGTGGCCATCTTGAATTGGGCATAAAACTTTGGGGAGGCCCAACTGCTACGGATGAACTGGCGCTGCAGAAAATGTTGCGGCGCCGAGTGGACGTAGTGCAGCACGCGCAGACCTGGATGACGCTCAATGCTGCACGTGTCCGGTTCGTTAATGATGAACCGGAAGGCAGAGGGCAGCTCGATCGGTCCGGGAATCGGATGCGGTCCGCTGTAGTTCACGTATGTTTCAAAGTAGTCCGGGAAACCAGGCTTGACCCTTGACCGCTGGTGATGAACTCTTTTTGTTTTTGCGTTTCGAACGCTATATATGATGCTTGTCCAAGCGAAGACATGAATCATGCATAAGGCACCGATGATAAGCACTTTTCGGCGAAATACATATGCGAACAACATTTCATTAGATGCTCTTTGGATGGAGGATCTAGGGAAAAAAGATTGTAGAGAAGTTTAGTAAATGCGTAGGCCTGTTTATATATACAACATGTTATTTTGCTATAAACAGCTGATCGTTAAAACTATCAGCATAAAGGTGCATTGTTGGAGATCAGTATTCCCATCGCCTGGTAATCTGATTAATATTGATTTTTAAGCCAGTTATAGTAAGAAAACATTCCGCCAATGTATACTGTTGAATTCTTTTACATATTATCCATACATTTAAGCTAAAATTGTATTTTGGAAATGTGTGTAATTTTGGAAGAAATGTCATGAAATATGTGAAACGAAATTCCTGTAAAAATGGCATTTCCATGATGAAAATTAGTTACATAAGGGACTCAAAAGACCAAACAGGTATCACAGACAAACATCATTTCAATACTATAAAATGAGAAAAAAATTCTTTGTTTTATAAAATCTTGTGCGGTATATATAAGAAATTATCAACAATTAAACAATTATATAAAAGATGGTTTGATTACAATAATGGATTTTTCAACTCTTTTGTGTTCCGAAAGAATATATAGTTACAACTTTAAAAAATAATAATTATAAATTGTTGCCTGTTGTTTTTAATTAGAGTGCGAAAACATTTTTCAACTTTCCTTTAAAAATCATTGTTTTATTTTCAAAAGGTGGACCTTGTGAAATGTTACACACGTTTAATGTATTATATTATTATAATTACATATCGATCCCCTTTAATTTATACGTGGTCCATTGCGTCATTCTGTTTTGAATTACAGTTTATTAAATTCCAAGTTCTGCAATTTTATATTTTTCTAATGAAAAGCAGTGACAATAACTGTATACAGTTTGAGTAAACTTGCCTGGTTGTTCTAAAGTGATGAATACGAGGCATCCAGTGAACTATCCTAAAATCATCTTTTTCGTCGAATTCATCTTAACGATCATCATATATGGAACAGTGCAGTCAGAAAAAAGGAGGATTGCTTTTTACTTGCCCAACAACGTTTCGCTAGGGGCGCTAATGACGGTTGTCATTGAGTTCGAGTGCTGGGGCAGCGGTCGCATCGGCGCCTCAAGCGGCAGAAAATATCCAGAGACCGTTTTTATGCATGGCAAATGGGCGAGCCCACCAACCTGTTTGTTGGTATTATTAAAAGTAAACCATAGCAATGTTGCACCAAAACGAATGTAGTTCATCAACGATTTTACTGAAAGACACAGCAAGACCACTCGGAGAAACGGTTCTTAATTTTGATGAAATCTGAATTTTTGATTACGTTAAAGCGCGAGTAATCCCCAATGAAAGTGAATGTTAAAAGAATGAATAAAGTAGCGAAATATATATATATATATATACGAGGATGAGATGAAAAACGAAAGGAATTCTGGGAAAAATCCAGCTCCAGTATGAGATGACTGGAGACTGTCTGTCTGGCGCTTGGTTTGGGCTATTTCGGCAGTAAACTAAAGAAAGGGAGGGTCTATATCTCATCGGTGGAAGACTAGTGGAATAGTGTGCTATATGAAGGAGATAGTATGTGTGTGGGTGGGAAGTACACAATCCGACTTGCAGTGACGTTATGTTATTCTTATATCGAAATTCGTCGTTTATCTTGGGCAAAGTCAATTCATGATGCCCATACGTCTATACGCTAGTATTGCGAAGTGCTGGATTGCATAGCTTGTCTTTTTCATTGCCAAATATAAACAAGTAATGGACCGTTCGTAACGTCACGGCTTTATGACTCAATTATGTCAGTGTCTTACAAACAGTCGGAACACAAGTTGTATAGCCTAAACTTTAAATGCATCAAGAAAATATAATTCGTAAAACAGTAAATATTAAAGTATTTCAAACTTTAAATAAAAATGTCTATTGCTTTTTTCCATTTATAGAAGTATGTATAGGGATAGGAATAGCGTGTTATAATTTAATACATAGGGAGATAACAGATAATAGATAATAAAGATTTATATATTTTTAAGTATTTTTAACAGTCGTTTTTCATGTTAACTTTACAAACGCGCAAAAATGTCAACCAAATTTGGCGCGCTAATGTTATTTATCATTGCCTGCTGCGCCATCTGTTGAAATTTTTATCAATTCGACCACACATATTACAGAGTGTTTAAAATGTTTGGATTCCATTGTGGTAATAAGTCGTGGGAGGGGGTTCTTTAAAATTTAAGGAATTAGCCTTGAAACCCTTGAAATATGCTTGAATTTTTTTTTCCAATAAATGTACTGGACACCCTGTACTATCTTTATAATATATATAAGTTTTGATCGTTTTTCTAGATTTATTTACTTTATACTTTGAAAGGTTACAATTAAAGACATTTCTGCTAAATTATACTGTACATTCCTATAAATTTCTTATCAAATACATTGACATCATCGTTTATGTATGTGAATGATCATATAACAATCCCAATAAAATAATAAATCGCATTGTTTAAAAACTTAGGTGATGGTCTCGCCTATATAACAAATGTCGTATTTCTGGAAATAATATGATGATGGTATGACATGATTTTTATTTTGCTTATTTACACATATTCATTTGCTTTATAAAAATATATAATCATATTGATTTGTACTCTAACGGAATTTTTAGAAATTCAAGCTAGTACATCCTTGATTATACCTATTTTATATTTTCAAATTTTTATCTTACTTACCGCTGATTAGTGAAACTAACTCCCACTTAGTAGCACGAAACATATTTTCATAACACGAAGCATTACTATACATCCATCGCAACCTGACTATGACAACCGTTTGTTATCTATATATGTTCTGTTGGCTAAGTCTTGCTTCAGAGTTATTTTCACCTGGAGATGCAACTATGTGTTCGAAATGACAATTGATCAGTTATTGGCCAAAAGCTAGTCATGGTCATAAGGGCAATATTAATGGGGAGGATGGATAACAAGTTTTTTTTAAAAGGTTCTCCGAATTCTTAAAAAAACGTTGGGAAAACAAATCGATTCGGTAGCCATTAAAAACATTGATGAAATATGATAGTTACATACAAATACAATAAAATTGCGTGCATTGAAGAGGTTTATTCCACTTTACTTTTGGTCGAAAATATCATTATTAGCTTTTAGTAAAATGAGTAGGTCTAATTGAGGTATATGACTTAGACACAAAAAAACGTTGGTGGCTGTATAGACGAACTTAGCGGCTGGAATATACATGTGAAATGTATATTGTCTAGAAAATAAATAGTGTTTGAAAGGTTCATAAAACACATTTCGCCTACTTGGGTTATACACTTACTTGTTGGTAAAACAAGCTGAATTGAATTGGTTGCAGTATCGAATTCCATAGCAATTTAGACAAAAATAGCCCATTGTGGGTCACATAAGTGAAGGGGCAACTATTGTAATAGCTAGTATAATAGCGGTTTTAAACTGCAGTGCACTCTAGCGGCAAATAAGGTTCCATATTGAACTTTTCTGTGTGTAAAATATAGTCTTTGAGGCGCTTTATAGAACATCTAGAAAGGTTTAATAAATTCAATCTATCTTTATATGCCATGAAGCACCTTAAAAGGTTTCGCTAACCATTCGATTGAACCTTAAAAGGTTCTATATGGCATACCATATTTTAAAGTGTGCACTATAGGAATGTAATGAAGTTATGTTCAAATTGTGCTAAATTGCATAATTCGAAACTATTGAAAAGCACGTCTAAATAAGCATTTGAAAAGTTTTTTTTCATACGGATTCTAACTAATTGGTAAATTGGTGAAAGCAATTGACATATTCTTCCTTTCGAAGATTCTTTATTTCCGTACAGTCATTGAAAACCTTTGTTTAATATGTCCGCGAATATATCCAAGTACTTGAGTCTGTTTTTTTCGTTCTTCCTCGACCGTTGTTTGACTTCCATCAGCATGAGCTGCAGCCATAGGTCCTCACCTGAAGCGACCGAGTCCACCAGACAGAACGCTTCTGGTTTGGGCGCTTTCTGCAGGCAGTTGTTCCTGGAGAAAAGATTCACTTCGGAACCTATGTTCTTGATCCCTATTCCGGCATGGCGCCTCAGCATCCCGGTGACGTAGACGTCCTCGAACTTCAGGTACGGGACCTCGGTGGTGGCGGCATACAATTTGGGAACAAGGTGGCCGGCGTGATAGACCGCCATGCCGGCACAGAAGTCTGGGTACTTTTTCCACGGGTATTCCCGCGGACGTATGAACCACTTGGACCGGGGATTCCGATGCGGAGCGTAGCTCGAGTAGACGCTGCAGTGGATGGCGTCGTCGTCAGTCTCGTTACCGGACAGAATGTCCATCAAACGGAACGCGTTCACGAGAACGTCGTCGTCCGTCTTCACAACGTGTTCGGCCTGGCTGCAGAACCGGGAGATCCAGGCCAGGGCGAAGACAGCCTTGTATGTGAGCCTGTAATATTCGTCGGGAAAATCTGCCTGGATTATGTCTTTGAATTGTGCACTTTCTCTCTCTATAAGGGCCTGTAGCGTCGCGTTGTTGGTCCGTCCCAAAAAAAACACGGTCGCCATCTTGAATTGGGAGTAAAACTTTGGGGACGCCCAGGTGCTACGGATGAATTCGCGTTTACGGATGCGCTGCGGTGCAGATAAGACGTAGTGCAAGATCCGCAGATCTGGATGACGCTCCGTGCCACACACACCAGGTTCGTTGATGACGAACCGGAAGGAAGAAGGAAGGTCGATGGGCCTGGGAATCGGACGTGGACCGGTGTAGTTCGTGTACGTTTCGAACAAGTCTGGGTAAATAGACTTGGACGTTGAGATTCGGTGGGGATCGGAATGCGCGTTCCGAATGGTGAAGATGATGCCCGTCCAAGCGAACACGTGGAGAACGCCAAGAACAACCAGTAGCAACGTTTTTCGACGGCAGATGGAAGCACACAACATTTCACGAGGCGATCTGCGAACGGATATAAAAATTTGTTGTATAATTTTTTAAATCCCGGGTTAGATAATGAAGTTGAAGCATTTCACAAATTAGTTTTTCCATCAACTTGGAATTTATATTTCTAAATTAAGCTTCGTTGCAGTTGTTTGTTGCATGTTTGAAGATAGCCTATAGTTATTTTTGGACTTTCAATAAGATATCTAACTTCAATTTTCATTCTGCGATACCTAAATGCGTGCTCGAGCTACTCAATTCTAAAGTAATCAGTTCACAATCATCTCTAAAATATTTTATACATTTTTATTAATATAATTAAAATCATGATAGTAAATGCATGACACAAACTTGCCTGGTTCTATCCACGAGATAACTCGAAACTCTCACCCATATCCGAGATCATCCCGATGGCGATAATGTCTATAAGCAACTAAATACTCGTGTATATAATGGATTTCTCATCAGCGCTATATAGGGCACTGATGAAACTCTTAATCCTAGAAATCGATCACATTGACCAAAGTGCTGTTTTATAGTGTGTACGGTTATGATGGAATTGTGTGTACATTACATTTGGTGTCATTGGCCAGTGATAAGCTATGATATTGATCATTGCATGCAGGATAACAGCTTCATCAGCGCCCCTAGCGCAATAAAAAATGTTGGATTATGCTTGACAAATCAGCACCAACCTGGTAGTGTCTAGCAGCCTTGATCATAACGCTAAAAAATTATGCAGTTCCTTGAAGATGAACTGGAAGACGTTTAGAGAAACGCGAAAACACGGAATTGATCCGAGGAGAAATGATTCTTAATTTGGATGAAATTAAGGCGAATGCCAAATGAAAATCAAAGGAGTTATGTGAAAATTATTGTTCCAGCGCCTTTGGTATTCCCAGCGAGGACTGCATGCATCTCTGGTGGATGGACTTTTCCTGCAGTACCAAGGAAGGGATTGGTCTATGTCTCATCGGTGGAAGAATAGGGAGAAAGCGTATAATGGTGGTGGTGGCAGACTCACCAGAGATAGAGATCATAGGGGGAATAATGCAATATTGTGCTCATATTGCGTGCATCAGGCTTCAAGACTTTCATATAATTGATTTTTTAAAAATCTACTCATGTGCATTTTGTGCAGCCGAGTGTGCGGCTTGTGCAGGTGATGCAACTTATAAACGAAAACGCGGGAAAATTTGAAATAAGAATTCATAATCAGAGGTCCTATGTATATCGGCTACTTCATGATTCCAGTTTAAAAATCGTTTTAAAATCAAACCATAAAATCAAACCTCTTACAATCACAAAATTATGGATATAAAGTAGTTTCTAGTAAATATAAAGGTGAAATTAATGTATTCATGTACAGATTTCGAAGTAGTGATAGTATTTAATTATTAGGGCGATTGAACATGCCAATGTCTTAACGTTAACCTTAACATCTGAGGCAGGAAGGGAAGAACCACGCATGCAGTTCGTGGCTCCTCTTTTCCCGCCTCTAACCTTAAGGTGAGTATAAAGACGTTGGCATGCTCAATCTCCCTAATAAAAACTGACCCGCCTTTTCCAGTCTATACACCCCCAAATTGCAATCTACTTATATGGATGATCCCTACATTATTTAAACTTTACGGTATAAATAATGTAGTCATCACAGCTGTGATGCTGTTATATTTATACATGTGCGCCTATCCCACCTGATATTGACTTTATTGTTGATCCAGTTGATCCAGAGTGGTTGGGTTCAAGCACACAGAAGTACCATTTTGACAGGGAAAGTAAAAATAAAAGGCTAAATTACAGAAGAGAAAACTAAGAAAATCTTGCTAATACAATGTCTGAGGATGCCTCCATGTATTGCAGTCTGTCGTCTTTGTTAATTGTTCCTCGCTCGTTCCTTGATTCCCATCATCATCAGTCGCATCCATATCTCCCCCTTCAGTTCGATGGAGTCCACATGACAGAACACTTCCGACTTCTCTTTCTGCAGGCAAGTGCTCCCGGCGAAAATGTTCACCATAGGGCCTAGGTCCTTAATCCCGATGCCGGAGTGGCTCCTGAGCAAACCGGTAACGTAGACATCGTCCAACTTGAGGTATGGAACGTCCGGAACGGCGGCGTAAAGTCTCGGAACAAGATCACCTCTGTAATAGACCGCCATGCCGGCGCAGAAATCTGGATATTTTTTCCACGGATACTCTCTCTTTGAAACGAACCACTTAGAGCGGGAATTCCGGTGGGGAGCATGGTTGGCATAGACGCTGCAATGAATGACGTCCTTTCTGGTGTTGTTCTGGAACAGCAATTCCATCAAAAGGAACACGTTGACGAACACGTCATCGTCAGTCTTCACCACGTACTCTACATGGCTGCAATGCTGCGAAATCCAAGCCAGGGCAGAGACCGCCTTGTAGGTGAGGTTGTAGTAATTGTCCAGAAAATTCGTCTGGATAATGTCCCGGAAGCGGGAACTTTCCTTCTCTATCAGAGTCTGTGTAAGATCATTGTCGGTCCGGCCCACGAAAAATACGGTCGCCATCTTGAATTGGGAGTAGAACTTGGGAGAGGCCCAAGTGCGACGAATGAATTTGCGCTGTTGGAAGTGCTCGGGCGCAGAGTGAACATAGTACAGGATCCGCAGACCTGGATGACGATCTTTGCCACATTTGTCCGGTTCGTTGATGACGAACTTGAAGGTACTGTTTAGGACGATGGGCCCGGGAATTGGCTGCGGCCCGCTGTAGTTGACGTACGTCTCGAAGAAGTCGGGGTACAATATACTCACAGAAACACGTACAAAGATGTACCAAGCTACGGCGAACCCGGCTAGGATGCACACGATGGTCGGCAACTTTCGAAGGCAAACGTAAGCCCTAAACATTTCTCTTGCCCATCTGCAGTGAGAAGAACAATAAAGGATGGACCATAAACTTAATTTATATGCTTAACCTTGCTTCCACACCTGTGCAATTTCGTTTGTTGTGTCCCAATTATATAATCACAATTTAGTTTGTTGATTATTGTTGGCATATTTCTGCAACACGAGGGCTTAAAGTACACATTGTTATCAATAGAGAGATTAGAGAGTTTGAGTCAGCCAATGCCTCAACGTTAACCTTAACGTTAGAGGCGGGAAGGGAAGAACAACGCATGCGCATGCACGACGTTCAGTTAGTTCAGTCCGTGGCTCCTACCTTCCCGCCTCTAACGTTAAGGTTAACGTTAAGGCGCTGGTTGGCTCAATCTCTGTCTCATTAGACAAGAATTACAATTCATTCAAGATATGCTATCGCTATACTATTGGCGCGTAACGCTCGTCATATCACTGATTTTGAAAAAAAAAAGCATCGTGCTAATTGCTCCCAACTAAACAGAGTATGCAAATGTGAACAGAGGTATATATTTTCTGTCAGATTGCATTGGAAATTTCTTTGCAAACATCTGTAAAACAATACGAAGCAGCTATTTTAGTAACTCAAACTAATAGAAAATATTAAATATTGGAAAACGATATCCAATTAGGTTTCATGACAACTTTTTTTTTTGGAAGAATTTTAACTAATTATTATTACAAATTATAGGAAAGCATCGTATTCAATACCAGGCGTTGAACTGAATATTTAGCCTACTTTCTGCAGTAGTGTTAAATTTTCCCTTCCCCCTCAAACTCCTTGGTACTGAAAATGAAAAAAAAGGCCCTTTTAAAAAAGAGGACCGCACCAAATCCTTAAATGTCATTATTCCAATCATTCCATAGCTAAATTTTTAACCCGTGTTATACCCAATTGATCGCCCCATCACACACCACTTATTACGTCTAAATCACTGAAGACAAAACTAAGGAAATCTTGCTAATACAATACTTTATTTACAACAAATTCATTCACTTATTTTCACCATCTCTGATTAAAATGTTTGCGAGTGCCTCCATGGATTGCCGTCTGTCGTCTTCGTTATTCTTCGCTCGTTCTTTGATTTCCATCATCATCAGTTGCATCCACATATCCCCTTTCATTTTGGCGGAGTCCACATGACAGAACACTTCCGACGTGTGCCCTTTCTGCAGGCAGGTGCTCCCGGCGAAAATGTTCACCATGGGGCCTAGGTCCTTAATCCCGATGCCGGAGTTTCTTCTGAGCAAACCGGTGACGTAGACGTCGTCCAACTTGAGGTACGGAACGTCCGAAACGGCGGCGTAAAGTTTCGAAACAAGATCACCTCTATAATAGACCGCCATGCCAGCGCAGAAATCTGGATACTTTTTCCACGGATACTCGCTCTCAGTGATGAACCACTTGGAGCGGGAATTCCGGTGGGGAGCATGGTTGGCGTAGACACTGCAGTGAATGACGTCTTTTCTGGTGTTGTTCTGGAACAGCAATTGCATCAATCGGAACACGTTGACGAACACGTCATCGTCAGTCTTCACCACGTACTCTACATGACTACAATGCTGCGAAATCCAAGCCAGGGCAGAGACCGCTTTGTAGGTGAGGTTGTAGTAATTGTCCGGCAAATCCGTCTGAATAATATCCCGGAAACGGGAGCTTTCTTTCTCTATCAGTTTCTGTGTTCGATTATTCTCGGTCCGGCCCACAAAAAACACGGCCGACATCTTGAATTGGGAGTAGAACTTGGGAGAGGCCCAAGTGCGGCGAATGAATTTGCGCTGTTGGAAGTGCTGCGGTGCCGAGTGAACATAGTACAGGACGCGCAGACCTGGATGACGCTCCCCGCCACACTTGTCCGGTTCGTTTATGATGAAATTGAATGAGCCGTTTAGGGCCATGGGTCCGGGAATTGGCTGCGGCCCGCTGTAGTTGACGTACGTCTCGAAGAAGTCGGGGTACAAGATGCTGCTTCTCGAGGGCTTTTGGAAACGTGTTGAGATCCCATGAAAGTATAAAAAGATGATCCATGCTACGACGAACCCGGCCAAGGTACACACGACGGCCGGCAGCTTTCGACGGCAAATATAAGCCCTCACCATTTCTCTTCAGGGGTCCATCTGCAGTGAGAAGAACAATAAAAGGTGGATGAGAACTGGGATTTGCAGTCAATCAATCTCTGACCTGCTTCCAATTTGAACAGATATATAAGGTTTATCAAGATATCCAAGATTTTCTTTGATTATTTGGGACACGATGATATTTAATTTTTAAACTTAATGGCAAACACTAACTAAAAATGGATGGGAAGCCAAGCCTGTTTCAGAAAAGCAAAACGTTAGGAACTAAAGAGAATGATGGATTTGACAAAAACAAAGTGAACATATCTGACCGTCAACGCCGCGATACTTGATGCAGTAAGGTAATTTGATAAATGACTTGTTGCTTATTAATGCTAGATATACCGAACATTCGTCGTGTGATGACGTCGATAATTCTTAACACATACCAACTCGAGGTCGTCTGGAGATGTATCTAACATGACAATGTTTTTCAAGTCTTCTTGTGTCCCAATTAACCGCGATCCAAAAATTGTTCGCTATGCAGCAATAGTGGTTGCATTACCCTTTATAGTCAAACCTGTTTTGATTTATTTGGCACGCATTAATAAGTGGTTGAAAACAAATTTGGCGCGTAAATGGGGGTAGATAATGTTGGTTGCCGCTGATATCGCCATCTGTTAGCAAAGGGATTCACTACAGGATGTAACTTGCAAATTCTTGTTATCAACGTTTCTTTTAACAGGAATTAACTTTATTTATGATATGACATCGTTATACTTATACATGTTGGTGCGTCATATCACTGATTGCAAAAAAATCACCAACGATTTTATAGCTTAGAATCATAAACAACGGATTTTAAGTATTTTTCTGTAAATTATTTTAGAATTATTATTTTTTAATTATTAAATTTCGGTGGATTATGGATAATTGGGAAAGGATGCAATAATGTAATGTGAAGTCATATAATCTACTAGAAAGGTTTTCTTATTTAAATAAACGTCTGCCCCGATTAACCAGTGTTGCATTATAGGAAAGCATTGTAATAAATACTGCAAAGCTCTATCAAACTATGTCACACAATAGCGTATATACTGGGTCTATAAATATTGGTTGCCGGGATACAAAGGGATCTCATCCACAACTTGTGTATGGCTATGATTTAATTTGTATAGGAAATAAATGTGCCGGTACATTAAAGCTTACATTAAAAGCTTGCCAAACTTGGCTATAAATGATAACTTTAATGCATTATCTAGAAATCGTTAGAATCGAGAATTAATCCAACATGGAAAAATTCATCACCTAATGTAGGGCCCTTTAAAAAAAAGTGGGCCGCGTGTCCAATGTTGCACAATTAATCGCCCACTTACACGTGACTGATTAGGTTAACAAAATATGCATCACCATGCTTCAAGCATTCCAACATGGCGGATGAACGGTGGCACTTTTCTTGAATATATGGGAATTTAGCAATCTTGATTCATGAAGGAGTTAGACTTAACAAAACGTACCTTCAGTTGTTGTATCACAGAACTCTTCTTTCGTCCAATAGCCTCATTGTTCACAACACATGGGCACTGGTGCAAACAACTTTTATCTAGTTTGTTCAATACGGCATCGTTTCGTAACATGTACAGGGCCGGTTCGTATGACGAAAATATGCAAAATTCATTGGTAGTGCAGTATTGCCACAGCTGACAAGAAAAAGGAAACCCACGCAGGCCTCGGCCTTTCGGCAACTATTTTTTACTGCTTTGTAGGACTACGTGCACGCTGGCCCCGTTTTAGCTTCCCTTCGTAACTATACATGAAAACTCATTGGCAATTTTCCTGTTTTTGACCTTTCATACGAACCCGCGTGAGAGCCGGTTTTAAAAATAATGCTTTGCTGGTTTCCTTGTTCTCTTTATAGTCGACTAGCATTTCATTTGCAAAGTCCACCAGCACAGGATTTCCATTGCTCAATTTGAAACTTTCAAAAATGTGGCTTGTTTCAAAAGCCTTCCTTGTTGCCTCTACTAACCTCCACCTCTTATGTAGGCTACTATTAGTGCGTTTAATTAGCAACGCGATATTGTTTTTTATTAAAACTGAGATAGCTATTTTCTCAGGATAGAGTAGTCGATAAGTGCTGTTGAGGATTTTAGTTCCCACATGTTGCCACTAAAGTTCGTTTACACTATATATCTACGCTTTTGCAAGATCTGTTCCACAACATATAAAAGTATTTTTTTGCACAACCGTTTAATCCTTATTTGGGATAAAACGCATGGTGAGAAAAAATAACACATGAAAGTAGACCACACGAACATTCCATATGTTCCCAAAACTTCAAACCAAGAAAAAATAACCTCAACAAACATTTAAGGATATACAACTTTTACGTTATAACTTTGTAAAACCAGATCTCTAAAATAAAACATATAAGCGTTTCTTTCCTAAAGAAGAAATTTTATATAGATTTATTTAATGGTGATTGACAGGTTTACAATACCCATTTATACATTTGCCAACGAAACATAACTGCACATTTTTGAGAAATTATTTGAAAAATGTTTGTTGTCAACTTTTAAGTTCATAAACACACGTATACTGATAATACTGTATATTCTTGAATCTAGAATGCTAATAGTGAATGATAGACCATAGTCATTTTTAGCGGAACAATCTAGGTCACTAATGTTCGTAAAATATCTGCATAATTTGTTAAAGAACTATTGGAAAATTCTATTATAAATGATGTTATATTTAGACAAGAAAAAAATTATTCATGCGCTTTTATTATGTGTACTTGATTATCAAACGTTAGTATTAACATTGTAAAAAACGAGTAGCCATGGAACCAATGCAGATAATCGCCTAATACTTTGAATAAATATTAGTTAATTAGAGCGGATATTTATTCATTTGAGAAAGAAACATTTAGGAGAAAAATATGAAAACTAGTGAAAAAGTATATGCGCTTGTCATATACTTATGACAAGTATGAAGTGAAAAACGTATATCTTTGTGAGAAATGGTGATAATAATAAACAATCCAAAAGTTAGCATTAATTATAGAAATGTAATAGATCATGCCAAAAGCATGTGCCAAGTACAGTATACTATATAGAATTATTTTTTTCAAATTTAACCAAAATTACGCGCGTTTGGCGGATTTATATACTAGTATTTCAGTGAATGATGTAGCCTAATCACTCATGCTTTTCTCGTGCGCCTGTTGTACATTAAATTTTACTTAGAGCTACAAGCATTGCTTTTGTAAATACACTCACACTCTGAAGTTTTAAAAATATTATATATTTTTATTTCAGTTTATGCAGTTTGGGTACTCTTTCTGCATTAACTTCCGACGGGACTATTTTATAACGTCATTTTCGCGCGCTTTCTATTGTTATTGTCGGTAGAAAAGCACTGGAGGAATTTTAAAGAAGTTTGGTGCTGTGTTTTCTCGAAGTAAAAATGACGGTAAGTTAATCATGGGAATTATTAACTTTTATAAAAGAAGTTTGTTTGCAAATATTAAAGCGAGGACACTAACTTACCGCTTACCCTTGATATTATTAACTAATATTGTTGATGTGACAGCGAGATGTCTGGCTTCGTGCATTGTGTTGGGACAATGTAATTTGGAATCGTTCAATTTGTAAATGACATGAATAGCTGAAAATAGCTTGGATATGTCTATTTTTAAATTGTAGCTAGGTGAAACGACTGTATATACTCGTGCATAAATTAAATGGCTATGTCCAAACTGTCTGTGGAAGTTGACACTTGTTGGATAACAATGTGCAAACGAAATGATATTTGTCAATAAAGGTCCTCTCACACTGTGTATACTTGCAAAGTATCTGTAAGGAGCTGATAGCATCACGTGTTGTGAGAATTGATTTTCATCAAACATTTGTTTGAATATATGGTTTTCATTCAAATTTCAAAGTGAGGAAACCAGATTAGTTATGTCATTGTGGGTTTTGGCAGTTATTCAGCTAGTTATTGTGTGATGGTTGCAGAATTCAACTCACTTTTATTGTTTTTGCATGAACAAATTTGTTGGTTTTAACGAGAATTGTGTTTTTTCTGATAGTTTTTTCCAGCAAATTTATTGAACACCCCGATGCAATTATTATTTCATGCAAAAATAAACAAGATAATTTACTTCAATGGTTTTATAATTGCTCTTTTTTCAGGATCGAGATTCTGGTTCGGAAGGATTGAGTTCAAGAACTCCCCAACGTGGGCGCCGTAATCAAATGAGTGAACCCAGTTCTGAAGCAGGGACACCACGGCGGAGAGTACAGAATGCTAGTTCCGGCCAAGTTGGATCACCCAGGTCATCGAGTCCAGGTTAATAATAATAACAGTTTGCCAGCTTGCTACAGATTGTTTTAATAATGCAAAGGCTCGAGCTGCATTTGACCACATTTTTATTGATCATCAGGTAGAGATATGCCTGCATTTGAGGACGAATCTGAACTTTTGGGTGGAGATGATGCTCGCATGGAAGCAGAGGAAGAAGATGGAGAGGAATTGTTTGGCGATAACTTGGAAGCGTGAGTCACATAATTAACATCTACAAATTCGGAATTTTAGCTTTGCACGTTTTCCTAACTCATTTCTTACAGTGATTACCGCCCCATTCCTGAACTGGATGTTTACGATGGCTCTATGCTGGACCAGTCGGAATACGACATGATGTCGGAAACCGATCGTTTGGCTGCTGAAGCTGCCTTGCGACTCAGGGACAAAGATGAAGGACGTGCTGTTGGTCGACTACGACGTGGATTATTGTATGGTAAATGGATGATAAATTAATAAACTAAGTGCGATGCATCGTTGATGAGAAAATAAATTTACTCCATAAGTTTTGTTTGTTTGATGAAATAGATGAATCAAGTGATGAGGAGGAGCGAGCTGCTAAGCCATCCCGTAAACGCCGGCTGGCTGAAAGAGCAGCCGAGGGATTGACATTGGAAGATGAAGAAGATATGGTGGAAAGTATAGAAAATTTGGAGGACACGAGGGGCCATACAGCAAGAGAGTGGGTGTCCATGTTGGCACCTAGAAAGGAAATTTACAACAGATTTAAGAATTTCCTGAGGACTTTTGTGGATAGTGATGGACACAATGTATATAAGAATGAAATTCGTCAAATGTGCGAAGGTGAGTTTTGCAATTTTCAATCTCGTTGGATATGATTTACCTAAATGTATATATTTTTTTATATCTGTTGAAATGTACATGTTTATACTGAATCCTTGGAAATCATGAGTAGATAAAACCATACTCCTAATCGTTAAACTGAGAAATAAGGTTTTTCTTTCAGAAAACAAACATAGTTTTGAAGTGGATTACAATATTCTGGCCAGGGAGGACCCGACATTAGCTCAGTTTTTAGTCGAGGCACCAATAGAAATGCTTCAAGTACTTGATAAGGCAGCCAAAGATGTGGTGTTGAGCATGTTCCCGCAATATGAGCGTATCACTAAGGAAATTCACGTGCGAATAGCAGAGCTGTCGGGTTTGGAAGATTTGCGTTTCTTGCGTCAAGTTCACCTGAATCAACTGCTCAGGACTAGTGGCGTCGTAACATGCGCAACCTCAGTCTTACCACAACTTTCCGTGGTCAAGTATGACTGTCTGAAGTGCGGTTATGTTTTGGGGCCATTTGTGCAGTCACAAGATAAGGAAGTGAAGCCAGGACCCTGCTTGGAATGCCAATCTAATGGCCCATTTGAAATTAACATGGAACAGGTGGGCAAGACAAACAAAAAATTTGAAATTACCTGTAATTCTAAAGCGATTTCTCACGTTTTCTTTACGTTTCTTTAGACTGTTTACAGCAATTACCAAAGAATAACAATACAGGAGAGCCCAGGCAAAGTAGCGGCCGGTAGACTGCCCCGATCCAAAGATGCCGTTCTTCTGGGAGACTTGTGCGACACGTGTAAACCTGGCGATGAAATTGTAAGCTAGCTTTGAGCTGAAAAACCACAAAGTTCCCTTTATTGTTATCTAACGATGAATTCTCGTTTCTAGGAACTCACAGGAATTTATATGAATAATTACGACTGTTCGATGAACATTTCCAACGGATTTCCAGTTTTTGCTACAGTCATCATGGCCAATCATATTGCGAAAAAACAGGACAAGGTGCTGGGCCGTAATCTGACAGATGAAGACATCAAGGCCATCGTTGCCCTGTCAAAAGACGAAAGAATTCATGATCGCGTAAGCATTGGGTCAAAATTGGTTTTTTGAGTGTTTATGGAAGGGGGAAAAGCAACAAATTACTCTTAAACTATAAATATGCAAATTTTCTAATTTGTAGATTGTAGCGAGTATTGCACCTTCAATTTATGGGCATGAAGGCATTAAACGGGCTATTGCATATGCCTTGTTTGGTGGACAAGCAAAAAATCCAGGTAATTATTTTTCATTATGTTGTTTTGGTATTCTATCGCAGTGCGTACATTGAAACAAAAACAATAAATGCTAGAAAAATGGTGTACTGTCTCTCTACACTGATTGACTGACATTATTTTTGTATTTTAAAGGCCAAAAGCATAAAGTGAGAGGCGACATCAACTTGTTAATTTGTGGCGACCCAGGCACAGCAAAATCTCAGTTTTTAAAATACGTTGAAAAGATTGCACCAAGAGCTGTGTTCACGACAGGTCAAGGAGCTTCGGCTGTTGGTCTGACAGCGTATGTACAGAGAAGTCCGGTAACTCGTGAGTGGACGCTAGAAGCTGGCGCGCTGGTGTTAGCAGACAAGGGCGTATGTATTATTGACGAGTTTGACAAGGTGGGTAACGGACCAATGAAAGACGACGACTCCATCGTTGAGAAGTTAAAAACGGACGCTTGTCTTGTTGCAGATGAACGATGCAGATAGGACCAGCATCCACGAAGCTATGGAACAACAAAGTATTTCAATCTCGAAAGCTGGAATTGTTACCTCTCTGCAGGCACGCTGTTGTGTAATGGCGGCTGCCAATCCAATTGGAGGACGTTACGATCAGTCGCTCACCTTTTCTGAAAATGCAAGTTTACAATACTTGTCGATCAAGCTTCTAGTCTCGTGGAAATGCTAAGCTCGTAGTTTATATTCGTTCCAGGTGGATTTATCCGAACCAATTTTGTCCCGATTTGACATACTTTGCGTTGTTCGAGATATTGTTGACCAAGTTGAAGTGAGTATTCAAATTTGTAAAATAGGTGTGAAAGCTTGATGGCTTTGTTCATGCATAATTAATTGACTTCTGGCTTGTTTACAGGATGATTTTTTGGCTCGATTTGTTGTGGCCAGTCACATGCGACACCATCCCACCAAAAAAGCCACGGAATTGGACCATTTTGTTAGTATTTATTTCTGTTATTGTCACGGTTAGTCACGCAAGTTGATTTTAAAAAATGCTTTAAATGTTACTTAGGTACCTTCAACTGCTACGGGCGCTCAAGCCATTCCTCAGGAGTTGCTGAGAAAATACCTAATTTATGCCAGAGATAAAATACATCCAAAATTACACCAGGTAGACCAAGATAAAGTGGCAAGAATGTATAGCGACTTGAGGAGGGAGTCGTTGGTGAGTTCAATCAATTCCACCTTTCAATAATTAACTCACAAAAGAAAATTGACGAATTAAGAATACTTTGCATCGCCTTATCTTCTGGCAACGGGTGCGTTTCTTGATAACAAAACAGTTCTTAAATAAGTGCTTGTTTTTAAAGGCAACTGGCAGCATTCCAATCACGGTGCGCCACATCGAAAGCATGATCCGCATCGCAGAAGCCAACGCTCGAATCCATTTACGCGACTATGTTCAAGAGGACGACGTCAACATGGCCATTCGCGTCACCCTGGAGGCATTCATCGACACACAAAAATTCAGCGTTACACGAATGATGAAGCGAGTCTTCTCTCGATACCTGGTCTACAAGCGAGACAACAACGAACTGCTGCTCTTCATCCTTAAGCAGCTTTTCCGCGAAGCTTCCTCCTTCATGCGCATTCGCTACGGAACCATGCAGGAAGTGATCGAGGTTCCCATTTTGGACCTCAAGGAGAAGGCACGCTCCTTGAACATTATCAACATCGAATCATTCATCGAGAGCGATATCTTCAAGAACAACAAGTTCGTCTATGAGGCCAATAAAAAGAGAATTATTCAAACTCTCTAACGGACGAAGATCTGCCGAATGATGGTAAGCATAGCTTTTGAAATTTTGGCCAGCGATGGTATTTGTTGATATTCTTGTCGAGTAAGAACTGTTCACAATGGTTATTAAACTTTTAAAGTATTAAATTCATAAAAAGATTTATTAAAATATTTTAATTACAATTTATCGAAGTAAGAGATTTCAGCAATAATGCCATTTTTGTAATACAAGTTTCCAAAAAGCTTGTTGGGAAAGCATGCATAAATATGAATACACTGACTCCATATTTGTCAAATCGGGACAAACTCGCTGTTGTTCTGTACAAGTTATTACTTGCACAAACAAAAAAATAGTCAAAAATTTGGCAGAATTTAATTGAACGTTATGGTACCGCTTCAAATGGAATTAGTGGCGAATTGTGGTGTCAATGACCATAGTTAGGAATTCCTCATAGTGTAAGGTGACTTGACCCACTTGCTGGGTGTCCTTCGCTCGGAACGCGTTTGTCAAGCAATGGAGCTGCACGCAACACTGAATGAAATCATCGAGACCAATGCAGTGCTGCTGCCTCCGCGAGAAGCGGCTAATTACCATCTGACAAAATTGTACCGATAATCTGGAAATGACAATATCTTACTATTAATGTCCATGACTAGCAAGCATCGTTTTTTAAATTTGTATACCCTTCTTTACCGGTATCCGAACGTCGTCAGTGCTCTGTGTAGCTCGTTGACGTCTATGCTTCCGGATCGATCGGTGTCAAAACTGTCAAAGCAGCGTCTCCACTCTTGGATATAATGCCACAGTGTAGAGAATTCGTAAATATCAATTGTTCCGTTACCATCTCGGTCGAACATTCCTACCATCATGCGACACGTTTCCTGTAAACCGCAATTTCAAGTAAAAATATGTAATCAAGCAGCTTAAAATACTTGAATTACATCTTTTAGATGTGAATACTTTTTAGAAGTTGTCTAGAACCACTGCATGGACTCCAAACATTTTTGGAACCATTTACCTCATTGAATGGAGACCAATTACCATTGAGAAGGGCCTTTTGAAGCTCTGCTATGGTTATTTTTCCGGAGCGATCCTGATCGACTGCCTGGAACCAAGACCATAATTCGGGAGAAATACCCTGGGGTGGGCCCATGGCGCCTACAGGGTGCCCACCAGCAGCCTGGAACAGAAAATAGTTTAGTAATGTGTATATAGATGAATATCTGTAGGATAAGAAGTTTCACATTGCATAACCAAAGACATTAAATGGATTTAGTTGTTAGTACAAATCTTTAGCTGTTAATAGCTGTTCGTATAAATCTTTAATTAAAGTATAAATCTAAATATGTTTCGACACAATGTGGTGACATGGTGTGTATAATAAGACCACATTATGTCAACTGATACATGATTGAAACATTCGGATTTGATTTACAAATAACAAAAATTACTAGTTTTGAGGGTAAAGATGGAGAAAACCTAGCTTAATAACTTTTTGAGGGTTTCATAATCCGACTCCCAATATGGCGGCTGAAATGACCAATTTGACTTCCTTTTTATTCAAAGTGACTAATGTGCGCGCGCTCTTTAGTATTTCCATATACAATCCAGAGATCGTTTTAAATCCTTCTTTCCACAATGTAAGTTTTGGTTTTTTGAATTAATAATTAAGTGTGAACTTACTTGCTTACCGTGGCTGCTCCAAGACATTTTGTTCGTGCTCGACTAGTCCAATCAGCGCAATATACTGTGTAGCCTGGTTGTAGCCTATATATTCGTAAAACGAGTTTTCGATGAATTAGAATTTTGAGAAATATTCGCCAAAGCAGTTATATTCTTACTAGTTGAACTACGTATATAAGTGCTGTAGTTATAAAATGACTTGTTTTAATGACAATCACAGTGCAGCAAGTGCTTCTGTGACGTGTTTGAATCCCATACGTACATGCGGTTGCACAATAAATGCGGGAGATACGAGTGACTCGGCCTTCCTGGTATAAGGTAACATCGCAATAAACATAACGCATTCAGATAACCAGATTGAAACGTGCAATCTGGCCAGTTTGAGATAAATTTTAAATTGTTTCCCCTATTATTGCTGTAATCACAACTAGCACGTACGCATTCGTTTTTCTTTATCATTATAATCGCGCAAATACGTAGAAAATAACAAATGAATATCTGATAAGTTTGCTTTTATTTTTGTAAATAGTACATTGAAAAATATAGTAAATTATAAATTGAAACATAATTAACTGATTGAAATCATTACAAAACAGCTTTTTCGAGTGTATGAAAGGACAAATTTTCTACCATCCCACAAACTTTTATGGCAAAATTAACCGCTTTAAAAACTGTTCTAAAGGTTATTCAACAGGTGACAATATGTTTACACACTTCACTTAGTTTCTGAATGGTCAATTTGTTCTTTATGGAGCAGTTTTCAAAACTGAGATGTACAGTCTAGTTTTATGATGAGTTTTTGGTGCAAATTGTTACTTTTTCGGGATCACTCGTCAAGCTAGGCTTCTCTTTAAGGAAGACCAGACGTCATATATTTCTTCCAAATTGGTACAACTCGTGACTATAATAGAGGCATTTCTATCGCCCACGGGAGGAAAAGTAAAAAAAAAAAAGGATTGGGAGAATCCAAATTTGGAGTTACAAAAAACAGGACGTCTTTTGTGGATGCCCTCTGTCCCACCCCTTGGTATTTAGAATAAACTGGTCCTTGGTGAGGATCGATGATACAGCGCACTCAAGCGAGAAGGACGGGCATTGCTCATGTGCCTCTTCTCAGTTTGATTTTTCCTCGTTTCAGGAATCGTCGTTTTTCCATCGGGATGACGACGAAATTAAGGGGCATAAATTAGGACTTAAAGGGCAGCATGTTCCAATGGGCATTCGAACCGTCCCTAAGCGCTCCTTTCCCGACGTACCAATGGCGAGCGGGTGCCACCCTGCGATTTGCGAGCGTGGCTTGACGTCAGCGATGACCTCATTCCGCGGCGGTCACGTGACTCCGCGTACCATTTGGAGGTCATGAACTATAACCTTCGTGCGTTGAGTAAAACAGTGGACGAACGTTGCATTTTGCGGAGGAAACGAAACGAAAGGTAGGATTTTAAGAGTGTTATTCAAGGGTTGTGGGGAGAATTCCGTGGGTTTCCAACGTGATGTTTTGACGTTTGATCCCGGTCGGAATGTGACGGCGGGAAGCGTTTTTTCCGACGGAGACCCGCCGAGCGCTGAAAAATGCTTCTAACCCTAGCCTAGGCCTAACTGCGCCTACTTCGCCTACCGTCTCACCGGTTCAGCCTCGCCTGTCGGAAAAAAACTAAAATGGACGCTCGGTGCTTTAATTGCTTCGCAGGTGAATTAACCCGTTGGCTTCACCTTGCCGCATCGAGATACGGCTACATGAAATCCTTATGCTTGTGTTGAGGGATTTCAAGGGCCCTTCCCACTTCTGTCTGTGGCGCTACTTTTAAAAATACGGGTGCTTTGGAACGTAATTGCGATATGCACTTTTCGATGGATTAATTGGTAAACTGTCAACATATCCTGTGACAGCGACGGACGTGGGCTAAGGACGGAATACCCCTTTCGTAATATTCGTACACAGGTAGATATGTCATATTCATTGCTTTTCGTTTTTGTGGTATCCATTCCACCTGCCCCACGTTGAATTTTGGTTGGCAATCGCTGGTTTACAAACGTAAAATTCCTTTTAATGCATGCCTACAGTTTATGTTTAATCTCCATAATGTAACAAACAAATAACAGCATAGTCTATACTTGTAGAAATGAAGGAAAATATTTAATAATAGTGCATTTATTGTTGGCATCTGGTTGGTAAAATATCGTTGGTTAAACATTGGGTTGGATCGAATCATGTTGGAAAACATTTCGGCCCAACCAATATTCATGGGCATGGTCTAACGTTTTTTGGGACCCAATAGAACGGTGGGGACACAGGATTTGCTTTTCATTCATTTGAAACAGCTGGAATGTTCGTAAATTCCTCGATGGAATGAATGGTTTCTGGGTTGAAATCAATCCATTTCCTGTTGTGGTAGGATATGTTTGTACAATAGTTTGAAATGTACACATATTGAGTCTACAAACCTTTCATACAATTTATATATTCGCCAAAGCATGGCTTCGAAAAATAATCCATGATTAATGCTGTCATATCGTTCCCATGGACTTGTACAATGACACTTTATAATCAATTGCAAAGGGTGACGTTTATTTTAATCATCTTCGAATCGGTATGCGTTATCCTGATTAAGATTGGGGATGAGAAACAATGCCTACATAGCAAATTAAGATTTTTCCCAAGAGATTCCCTTGAACTTCTTACTACAAGTGTCGAAATTAATGAAACGCTAATTACTAATTGGTGACATTGGTTATGACTATCAAATATCATATTTCGTTGTTCGTGTCAACGCTATTCAAGACCAAGAAAGACAAATTGCTGTCTGTACTAATAGTGTACTTAGTAAAAACCTCCCTTATAGAATGGCGGATATCAATCAGGAATTGCCACGAATATTAACATTTGTCATTACTGCACAAACTTTGGACGGATCCAAGCCTACGTGTATTTGTATCCCTGTTTCGGTTTTTACACCATTAATGACATTAAAACCAAAAATGAGGTCACGACATTGCCCCCATAGGAGGATGTGTTTTTTTTTTGGGCGTTTTTATATGCAAACCCCCCACCGGTGTTTTTTTTATTCTCTGTAAACGGAAAGGCCTGATTTTTGAGAAAAAAAATAGCCTTTTTCTCTGTCTTATCAACACGTTATTTAATCAAAGTTGCGTTCTTAAAGGGTACACGAATTAACCCTTTTCCCATAATTAAATTTTGCATTTTTTTTTATCCATAACATTTTAATTTTTTGCTCGGTTCTGCAGAGTAAACTTTTCAAGGTCGATTCTCCATAGTTGATTTCGAGGTCAAGAAGTATTTCTCGCTCTCTCAGGGTCTCTGCTGTTGCTGTTGTTTTTTCTTCTTCCTTGCCTGCGAAATTCAGGTCAAAATTTTAAATAATTGCATCCATTACGAGTCGTTCATCGAGTTCTGTTATGTGGCTCAAGCTTAATTGGAACTGTTCTACCGCGGAATGGAACGACTTTTAACTTTGAATTCACTGGACGTTACGTCACCAAAAGTCAGTCAATGATGGTGAATTTGTGAATAGCTATAGTGTTTAAAAAAACATAATTTTCGCGATTAGATTGGCTTCGAAAAGCCTTAACTAACACGCTTCTGAAAAAGGGTTATTTCGGTTCCTATACATGGCCTTGTGTTTTTTGTAAGGCGAACGCTGATTGGTCGGCTCCTGGGCAGGTAAACCCTTCTCCACCAAAGGCGTCGCGTTTTACATAATTCCAGGTGGAGTCGTTCTTCTTTTCATTCTGATTTTGACCCCCAGCTACAGGCCTAACCTTGATACGGAGGCTTTTTTTTGCTTCCACACACGACATTTTAAAGATAATCAGCTAGTCTTAAAGGTCACGCTAGGTCGCCGTTTGCTGCCAACGCTAAGGAATGTGCTCCAGTTTGAAACCTCATTTTTGCCATAAAAACGTTTTGTTTCACGTTTTCTGGGGTAGTTTTCAAGTACAAAAGAAGTCGGTTTAGGGCTGGAAAATGACATTCTAAAAGGCCTGTAAAAGCTATGGAGACCAAGGAGAGGAAACTACTACTTCCCCCTCCCTTTTTGTTTCCCCCCCACACTTTTTTCTTTCTTTCTTCCTAATTGTACAAGCACAAAAGGGGTTACCTTTTCAATGTTTTCTGGGCTTTTTGAACGGTTTGTGCAGTCTTAATTTTTGTGGTATCGTCGTCACCTCCAATTTGGATGTTCCCAGAATGTAGAACATCCAGTTTGACTTCAAGGCACATTCCAAAGAAAATAGCACTGTAGCTGATTCAAGAATATGTGTCATCTCGATCAGATTGACACTGTACTTTATTTTAAAACTTTAGGGTGGTCACGAGATTAAAATGTGTATTCATCACCTCACACATTTCATCCGTGATTTGTTTTTTTATTCGGTTAAAATTATTTGCGTTTCTAAATGCGGCAGCCAAAGAATTTACTTTGTTCTAATTAAATGCCAACTGTAAAATTGTCATTCCAACCAATTGGCGAAAATGTCTCCATCTAATAGAAAATGTAGAACTGAAATTGTCGAATAACCTCAGGCCCTTCTGAATTTCTGATTCACCATAAGTGGATTTATGCGTCGAGTGGCAAATTCCGGTTCAGCACCCCCTTGTGGCTTATTAATCTTTAGCATTGAATTTTTAACATTGCCTCTTGCAGCAAGGTTCTTTTCAATGGGCATTTTGTAGAGTTCCGTCACGGACGACATCATGTGACTTTTTCATTCATTGTATAAATGGAAAGGGCAACATTTGCACAATGTTAAAGGGCCATACGTTAACAGGGGGTGCCGAACTGGAACATAGCTAATTGACCCAAGGTTCGTGTTGAAGTCCTTATTCCACAAGACGATCCAACAAGGACCTGGTCAAATATGCGTAATTAGGTGCCACTCTCCGTGTGACACCGCTTTTGTTTCGATATCGATACCATCCTCATATCAACGGTAAGTGATCCCGTGACGTTAGGCCTTCTAGTTCTGGCAATAAACTAATGACGCAAGAGTGATTACCAGCCCTTTGTTTATGCGCACATTAGCGATATGTCAATTTGGGTGTCTGGATTTATCAGTTATGGCTGCACTGTTGCCACACTGTTTTGAACTGACTTTGCACGTTCAGAACCCGTTAATGTTGCAAACTTTTTTGGATTCACTCTGCATAACAAATTTCGCATCAGATAAGCAGACAGCTGGTTTCACATGTGTATATACATTAAGCATTTTCAGTTTCTCAAATATTACCTAAATAATTCTTGTATATATTTGCTTTTGTTACTGCCAAAGTGCGAGCTACGAAACTTGTGCAGTTTAGCATTTAGCGGCCGATAAACATTAATCATTGATCAACCAAGTTGATACACCTGGTTATTGCAAGTTTCTAATCTAGACAAAGGTTGTGCAAAACTGGTGACCTTTTTATTGCACATCGTGCATGCGTGATATGGAAATGCTGAGGATGAAGTTTGAACCCTGAGACCTGTAATTGACCTGTGAGGGGTAGACTCCGCATTCTTTAGACTTTCAACTAGCATCCAGACTGTCAGAATCGCAGTCATGCATGACTTCAGGTTTCGTGACCTCCTTAGGTCAAATTGAGGTCAAGGAGGTCATAGGTTCCTTTGGGTTCAAATCTGTAATGGACTGCAATTTGTACAACTGGTGACGCATTCACTAATATGGTTTATGGACCAAGCTTCAAGCTTGATTATAAATTTGCAACGGACTATTAACGAGTATTTTTTGTATGACTTAGTGTCTGGGACCTATACTGATGTCCTATCCTTTGAGACAGTCCAACTGTCGAAAAGTTCAACATTCGTTTACTGAATAATTTAGGCAAACATGGTTGCTTACGAAGACTTGAGCAAACCGATCAATGTTTAGGATCACATCAATATATAGGGTTTAAGTCTATACCTTTTCCCCATTCAGAACTTATTACAAACGAGTCCCCCAGGCTGCCTCTGTGTTCGTTGTGTAAAGGTATGGAAAGTTTTTTATTTACTAAGTACTAGGAATTTAACCAATGAACGCCCTCGTGCCACACTAAATTTTGCCAGTGGTGACCTTAAAAAAGCAACGCCGCCAGGTGGCGCTGCTAGGCTTTCGTACTGGCTGTGGGGAATATGAGGTAATGCATTAGGCGTGATTCATGAAAATTGCTAAAAAAGTCTCAGTGACGTGTGCCCAGGGTGAAATTATCGGCGCCTTTTTAATCACGCCAAAGCGGTTTTTCTCGTTAATTAATGTATTTTATACGCATTTGGTCTTTCCGTTTGTTTGTTGAAAATCCATTTTGGCTGTTGCCATGGCAGCGCCCCCTACCCTCTGTCTGTCGCCCCTGCAGACCAAGAATCGATAACTGATGAACTTTACCCTTTTTGCGCTAACAAGTTTTTCGAAAAAGGTCACGTCGGTTGCCATGATAGCTAAGCATACAGTGGATCAAAAAAAGTATTCGCAATTGTTCTATTCGCAAACAATGAAAAAGCTATATTGCTATGAAAATACACTAGAAAACTAGAAAATTAGGTTTGAACGACAATTTAAAAGATAAAAAAATAGATTAACAATTTGAAAAATGCACCGTGGATCAAATATTATTGACAATTGTTGTTTTCGTAAAATATTTAAATCCATGAAAAAGTTATAGCACTGTATATACGAGACCTCTGGTTAAAAAATAAGCAATGCAAAGTGCACTTTGAACAATTGGAACATTTTTAAAAAATGCGTCATATCTTTGCGTTCCATATTAAAAAGAGTATATAAACAAATAACTTAACCGTATAATTTAGTCATTGACCTTTTTCCCCCTTTCAAACGGTTCAGGCACGCAATTTTGACATGTCTACAACATTGGTACGCAAATCGAAGAAGTTGACACTCAACCAAATATCACATAATTTTGTTAAGAAATCGAGGGCTATAAGTGTGTTATATAAAAAAAAATATGTGACCACTGGAACAGTTCAAAATAAACGAAGAACAGTCGTCTGAGTATGTTCACAGTGAGTAAAAATTCGAAAATTAGTGCTCCAAACATGGCCGCTTTAGTGGCAGCCCAATTAAATAAGTCGTATAATAAAGAAACTGTACATTATGCTCATTATTTTGAAATGAAAGTCTGTGAGAAAACAGAAATAAACGTCACATTTCGAAAATTCGTTGATTGTGAACATGTTCTATACAGTGGATACATTTCCTGAAAATTGAGGTGGATGGATTGGACCTTGTGAAAGATAATCAAAATTACACGTATAGCTCTAATCATTATTAGCGACTAGAATCTATAGATCCGACCTGTTTTCACGATCGCAACATCTGTTTACTTTGTATTTATCTGGTTTGATTTTGGTGCATCTTTGGAGCTCTTGGATTATTTAGGCTTAATTGTGTTTCACGGCACGTGCTTTTTTAGCCCCATTTTTCGTTTTCGTGCGTTGATTTCCGCATTTCCTCGTACATTCGTACTCTGAAATTACAGTAATTTTCACGATTTTCGCAGTGGTTAATTCCAACCGTAGAATCTTTTTTTGAAATTATAATTTTGTATTATCGAGTCATTATGTTTAATTGGGGATTTAAAGATCGTCTAGCAATGGTGCAGCTCCAATCTTGAAGACACTTTTAAAACTCCTCTATCCTTTCTTGCATCAACGAATACCTTGATATCACATTAATGACATTGGCAGGATGACATTAAGCCATCTGGCATTTGCATTTATGGAATTGCAGCTGTGGGGATCTTGTAATTGCAGAGATTACGTAATAGTCGTCGCCTGTTTTGAATATCTCATCAGATATGGTAAACGATCGCAAATTCAACGGAATTGCTGTACACCTGAACAGTTGTGTTAATGAAATAATGGATTTTGATGCTGTCTTTTAATTCTGATTACTTTTGGATCATGTTAATGTCAATGCACGAACATTTTGGCATATTGTTACCGTCCAAAATGATGAAATACACGTAGAACCCCGCTAATCCGAACTATGTGGGCTAGAGACCTGAAATATCCGAAAAAGATGTTTTATGGTTCGGATCATTACTTTTAAAGTATATTTTATCCATTTTGGGTTCACTCGGTGCCTACACTAAATGTGTTATGTATTCGTGTTTACATACTACTACATGTACAGTTCATTAGCTCCTAGAACTATATTGAATTCTTTTTTTCTTTTCTCATTGACCTAGTCTAGTTTTGACTTTTCTGATTTCGGTTCGGATTAACGGGGTTTTATTATATAATAAATGTAGGAAATAAAAACAAACAAAACTAGTTTATCTACAGGTTATTTGCAAATTTATTTCAGTAAAATGCAGTTTTGTAGTTTTGCACTAGATAAACAGGGTGTCCAACAGCCTTAAAAGTCGGGAATTATGCTTGAATTTTCTGTCCGCATCGGGAAATGTCCATTCAATTTTGTTTTAGAAACTCTTTGGTTAAATATTGTGGTCATTGGTTGTGGGAGTCGTTGAATTTTTTTTCTCTCCAGCAAATGTACTGGACACCCTGATAATTGAGTAGAAATTTTGAGGATAATCTCGAAAAATGCAATTTGGCCCCGACATCCGTATTTAATGATCTAGGTCGACCCTCGGGCTTTGAGGGCACCCATATGACCTGATGTGGTGGTGGTCAGTCCAATGGTGGGGTTAGGTTCTCCCACCCCACTCCCCTGCCTGTAGTGGCTCACCCCGACACACGGTAGCAAGCAGGTCGTAAGGTCAAGTACCCTGCGTGGTGAAAAGCCACTGACCTTTGTTGAACTCGCGCTATAGTTGCACGGCGCTGGCGCTCTTGTTCTCCATTTCGGAGGAGTCCATAGCCGAACTCGGGAGGGATCCGCGTGTTTTCGCGGCGAGGCTGATTATTAAAAAGGTCGCAAAAGGGGAAAGCCGAGCACCGCATCCATTCGGCCTGTTATTACTATCATCATCACCATCATCGTTATTATTAAACCGATGGCAGCCAAATAGGAACGCGCCGCCCTGGATACCCGAAGCCACGCCCTCCCCGAGCGCACCTGGGCCACCAGTTTAGGTTGGCCCGTGCCCTGGAAAGGTCAGGCGGAAGGGGCACGTGGGGGCACCGATAGGTCAGTGGGGGTGAGTCAGGGAAACCGAGTTCCGGGAGAGAATCCCAGTGTCAGGGGTCAGCCAAGTTGAAACGTCTTAACTCTTTGGTCCTCTCCTTCTTCTTATTTCGCAGGTCTCTGCCCTTTGCCCTGCTTTGGAACGGCTCGTCGTAGAACGCCTTCTTCTAGGGCCATTCCCACCCACAGCGATCCACATGGCTGCCGAATGGCCTCTATCGTTGACTCAGAACCCCAGTCTCCCTCGTCAAACCCAGACCGGAGCGCAGCGGCCATGACTCTGACGAACTCTTCGGGCTTGAGCGACCTGGACGATAGGTCACCTGGCGAGACGGCATCAGAGCTTCTGGCTTCCAACACCCTCAAAACGTATTCGAATAATCAGTCGCTGGGGTGAGTACCAAACGTTTTATATTATTTACCTTGATGAAGCCACCCACGTGATAAAATGTTAGCATTCTGGGATCCTTTCCTCCCCTCCCCCCTTATGTTTTTTCATCGATCATCATCATCGACATCATTACTTTTAATACAGCAAAAGGCAGGGGTATGTATGACGTCATTCACATTTGTGCTATGGCACGTTGCTGCCATATCATTCGTTTGACCCTATGCACTTTATCCAGAAATCCGCAGTTCACGACTCGCATGCAGTGATAAGGGCTGAGAAACCCAGATATGACCGTTGCTGCCAGCTTCACAATTTCACCGTCGATGCACACTATAAATGATCGAACGTGGTTTTGAAGCGAGGGTACCCAAACTGGAAAAACTAATCCTGTGGATGTGATAAACACGTGAATTCGAGTCTGGAACTGCACGATTTTTGACCATTTTGAAGTTAATTTTGCACTTGTGGATTGCAAGCCAGTTTCGTAATCTTGGTGTTAGTCGCCATTTGGATGTGTTGTGCAAAACTGTTCTGCATCATTTGAATAAGAAATTATGCGTGATTTTGTGCAATATAAGACATCCATTCTTTGAGTCCAGTGAGAATTTGTAGTCGTCCAACTTTATATTTAATCTGCACTTTGTTCTTGATGTTGGTAATTCCAATATGTACGAATACTTCATCTGTAGGCTTAGAGCTTTGACCCTTGAACTATGGTGAACATCTTTGCTGCCAACCATGCCCAACCCAAGCAAGGAAAGATGTGCCATATTATATATACATGCCATAATTAGGAACCAATATTAAATTGCTCGGCCTTAGTTAACGTTACAGGCAGCCATCAAGTTGAAAATCTGATACCACAGTTCAATTATTGAAGTATTGAACGGAAAGTCAGAAGTGCTCATAGAATTCTCGATATTGAGGCCTAGTTTTTTTCTAGAACCCGCAGTTTGCATGGCTGCAGCCGAATGGCCTCTCTCCTCGACTCAACGCCCCAGTCTCCGAGGATGACCTTAATGTCCACCAATGCTTCAAGTTTGGGGGATCTTGAACAAAGGTCGCCCGGCGAATCCGTATTCGACAAACTGGCTTTGAACTGCATAAAATCCGAGCGATTAGCATATTCGAATAATCTGTCCTTAGGGTGAGTCGAAATTTCCTCCCCATCAGGATCCACAGTGACGTCTGAAAATCCTGGAAAAAAATGAAAGATGGAAATTGCGAATTTTACCACTCGGCAGTGATATATGCATAAGATTTTTTCCAAAATTTTGAATATTTCCATGCTGCACTTGGAATTAAGGTCGAATTTTTACGAGTGGTTCACAATGTCGGGAATTGCAAATGGCGATCAGTAGAACAGGGAACATGACCTCACCATGGAAGCTCTGTAAAAGTTCGTCCATATGTTATGCCATGTAGGAAATTGTTTGCTAGATTCCCTATCCCGTTTTCTGCACATAATTAGATAAAATCACCCTCACAACCCATCATTCCTTTATTCCAAACTGTCAACATAAACTATGGACGGCACTTAACGTTATGCGGCTTAGGGTTGTTGTTTTTTTTCTACAAATTACATAAATGTGAGTTACAAAAATGAGTTTTTGATTTGCAGGAGCACGAAGTGGCCTCCACTTCTGGCGAAGGAATCCCCTGGCAATGAAGTGACGTGCTACAAGATCGAGCTGGACAAGAAACCCGGATTTGAGCTGTGCGTCGTGTGCGGTGACAAAGCCTCAGGACGCCATTATGGCGCCATCAGCTGCGAGGGCTGCAAGGGTTTCTTCAAAAGGTCCATCAGGAAGATGCTTGGCTATTCCTGCCGAGGCAACAAGGACTGCGAAGTGACGAAACACCACAGGAATCGGTGCCAGTACTGTAGGCTCCAGAAATGTCTAAACATGGGAATGCGATCAGATTGTAAGAATCCTGGTAAATTGCTAAGCCACCTTACCCTTTGTCTGGACTCGCTCCTGAGTTTTTTAACTTGCATTTCTGTTTTTTTCCTCGTCAAACAGCTGTACAATCTGAGAGGAAGCCATTAGATGCCAGAGAGAAAGTGAAACATGGTGGCTCACCCTACTCCATGGGCTACGGATCTAGCTGCTCTGCTTCCACGCAGAAAATCTATGTACGGAAGGAACCACGGAGCCAGATGACGTCATCACCTTCTTTCATCTCTGATCGGGCACGCACGGCGGCCATACTCAATGCCCAATTGCTCGAAAACATGGCCAACATGCCCAACACTGGTGAGGAATTTGAGTGATTTTAGAATATTGGTTTTGATGGGTCTTCTTTTCTTGATGGACTACATTTTGCAGATCTTTTATTCCCAATTTTGTTCGTTTTCAGACTTGAGCACGTTGGCCAGTGTTGTTACCACGTTGGCAACAATGAACAAATCGCAGGACGGAGGCTTCCAGGAAGGTCGAACAAACGGCAGCGATTCTAACGATAACATGAGCACCGACGGCGAAACAATGTATGGCGGCGAGTCGAATGCGGCCACAGATAGCAAGGAAAAAAGCTTGATATGTAAAGCGTTTGACCAAATGGCAAAAATGGTCCAATCACAGAGCCTCTACGTGCAAGAAATTGTAAGGGTTTCTTAGATGTTTTTCTTAAATGTCCCAGTATGTCTGCTACAGAGTTATCTAATCTGGAACGATCGATTTTCTTCCAACAGTCTTGCAGTCCTGAAGGCCTGTGCATGAATTCTGATCAGGATTCGGAATCCCTCTTTGAAATGGAGGGTCCTCTCCTTCTGGACACCCATGTGCCCTTTAACCTTAATGCACCCAGCCCGATGCCTACATACCTCAACGTCCACTACATCTGCGAAAGCGCATCCAGGCTCCTGTTCCTGTCTGTCCACTGGGCGCGATCCATTCCTGCCTTTCAGCTTCTCACGTCCGATGTCCAGTGTGCCCTCGTGCGCAGCACCTGGTGCGAACTGTTTGCCCTGGGCTTGGCTCAGTGCGCGCAGGTCATGTCACTGTCCACCATCTTGACAGCCATCATAAGCCATCTACAGAATAGCGTCCAACAAGGTATGTTCAACTACTGATTGCATGCACCATTTGTATGAGGTTGGTAAGGGTTTTTAGAGCTAATCTTGGTCTCGCGCCTTTTATTTTTTAGATAAGCTTTCACCACCCAGAGTCAAACTTGTATCGGATCACATCTGCAAATTGCAGGAGTACGTGAGCACAATGCTACGACTCCAAGTGGATGAGCACGAATATGCCTATCTGAAAGCGCTCGTGTTGTTTTCACCTGGTATGTAGCAAACAGTTGCATTTTTGCATCGTTTTAGGGACATTCTTATAGAATAATTCATGGTCCATTATGCTTTTCCTATTTGATACCGCTGTTGTAAAAAAAAAATCATTCTTTCAGACCCTCCCGCCTTGAACAACTCTCGGCAAGTAGAGAAGTTTCAGGACAAAGCATACCGCGAATTGAGAGCCTACATCGGGCAGACATTCCCCGACAATCACGATCGATTTCCAAAACTCCTTTTAAGGTGAGGCTTGTGCGGTTTAAAATTTGTTTGTTGCCCCGCCGCTTGTTATACTCAAACACCGTTCTCTTTATTTTAGACTGCCCACACTAAGATCCTTGCAGCCCAACATAATGGAGGAACTGTTTTTTGCTGGCCTCATCGGCAATGTTCAAATCGATAACATCATTCCTTACATCTTAAGAATGGAAACTAGCGACTATACCATGAATGCAGGTTAGAACAGAAGTTGTCTGCTCTCGTTTCCGCATTTGGGGTTATGTAAATAGTGACGCTTTTGTCACTGCTGCCGTCACATTGGACTGCGAGTCAAATTGCTTCTTTTCTATTCTTGTTTTTGGTATGTAGATGACCTTTCACCCTCGAACAATCCGCTCGAGGACCTGGCAATCGTTAAAAAGGAGAGGGTTTAATGCTACCATTAGTGCCCCTTAGGGGTTTGACCGTTAAACTCGGTTCTCCCACGAACCGACTGACCGTAGCGACGCTTCGCCACTGCAAAACACACGGAGGTTGCGTTCGATGCAGTTGCCAGCCATCGACCTTTTTCGAACTCTGATATCGCCCTCTCCACTCTTAACACACGTCTTAAACACATAGAAAACGAGCGGCGCCCTGGTCCTTGAATATGACCGGTAGAGATTCCCTCGTCCACCATCCACGCCATTCTGCGGTTTTGGAGTTGTCCGACATCACGACTGTTAGACTCGTAGAAAACATAGCTTTAATACCACGTTGCAGCAATGGTAAGAGCACACGCGAGCGGGCGAACAAAGGTCATCGTGAAATTGCGCGCACTTCGAAATTGAACTTTTTTCGATTGAATTTGCGAGGAAATTGTTTTTATTGGTATATTTGTAACATACGAGTAAGTTTTTCTTAGGATTTATCTCAAAAGATTATTATAATTGTTTGTTTTTTTAAAGTACCTTTCTCGGAAGAGTTAGCATAATTTACTCCCTTCCCTTCACTCCCACACCCAGCCCCACCACACACGAATCACGCATAAACACTAATGAGCATGGACTTTTTTTGGGCTTTGGTTCTCCCCTGCAGGGGTCGTCTGTAATCCCCCACTCTCTTAATGCTGCGCATTTGGTAGAAGTCTTGAAAATTTAGAACTTGTTGCCCGGCTTGCAACTACGCAATTATTAGTTACACGTGAAAATTAACGATTTCTCGTTTGAAAATGCAAGCAAAGGTGGCAGAAATATGTGATGTACGTTAAATCAAGATGCGGGGCTCCACGTAAACAGCGTTTTAACCGCAGGCGGTGTTTTTATAAGCGAATCACTATTTTTTCAAGCAATTCCATCGTTTTGCCGAAGCGTCTCTTTCGCACTGTTTGGGTTCCTATTTTTTTTTTTTTTCTTTCTTTTTTTTTTTTTTGTAATGCTGTTATTCTCTTCGAACACCTTCGTAATCAAAATTACGTGAGAGCCCCGTAAAGAGCAAGAAATTGTGATCGATGTGCAATAAGAATGTACAGTTGAGATATTATACGTGATCTCCAAGGAAAATCAAAACATAAACTTCTGATTTTTTAATTTGGTAGTTACCTTGAAATCTGTCTGGGAGAACCTTAACCAATTGTTTGTGCTTTTAGCTATTTTTCAATCAACAAAAAAAAAAGTTATTTGTAGCGTGAGAATCTCGCCTGTCTTCTGCATAAAGTATTCGTATTTTGAGAAATTTGCAATTGAATTCCATCTTTGCTTCATTGGGAACGAAGTTTGGGGATTCACCGTAATTGTTTTCGTTCCTCCATCCAATATGACTTGTATGCCTTACATAGTAGCTAACTTCTTATCACTCGTCCTTCTTAACTGTTCACCAATATAACATCACATTGTTTTTCTACCCAAGAATCTTCGTTTAGATATTTTTAATTCTCAAATTTTAGATTTTATAAGATTCGAATCATAGTTCCAATCAATTCATTAGCTCGAAGGAATTGTTGAGAAGTAGGGATTTGGATTTCAGGCATGTATATTCGAAGAGTGATAATGGCCTCTAACTTTGCATCTTGTAGTATCGTTCAGCATGCTAGTTGTCAGATACTTAGTTTCAGAATATTTAGGGAAAAAAAGTTTAATAATGAAGATATTTGGATGGTTTTTTTAAGAGTTGCTAAGTTGCATTTTGAAGGAAAAATATCTTTTTGATATACTTATTCTAAATTTGAAGTTAGAGGCTCTGAAATATCCCTCCAAACTTTGCAGGTTTTTTCCCTCCAAAATAATCCCTTAAGTCAGTCTGTTGCTATATCTTAAAATTGCGAATTCGCCATTTTTAGTCTTATTTGCGCGTGTTTTCACTTGTGTTGTTGATTTTTTTTTATTCCCAATCCGTCCCCTTGGTTCAAACGGGAAATATTTTTTTTTCTCTCATCAAAATTGTTTTTTTGAGTTTTTAATCCTGGTGATATACATACATATAAATATTATATAAATATATATATATATATTTTAAAATTAATAATTATAAATGTCTTCGGATTGGATTTTTATCGGCTTCTTCAATCTACGGACGTTTTGTTCCGAATTGAGGAAGCTTTTAAAAGCATCCGTTGTGATTCGTGAAACTATTGATTGAGACATAATACATTACTTAAAACATTTCAAGTGAGATACGACAACACGTTTTTAATTGTTATTTGTTGTGTGAAAATTTTATATTTATTGTCATTTTTTTTCCTCCTTTTTTTCATGGGTTTGAGTTCGTTTTGAAACTCCTTCCCTTCTCCTTTCACTCCACCCTCCCTATCGCTCTTACCCCTCCCTGGTGAAGTTTGAAATAAAAAGTTTTAGAAAGAGATTTTAATTCCAAAACTTGTTTTGAAAGAAATTTTTTCTCTTCAATCTGTTCATTTGGAAACATGTTTGCCTCTATTCGTCATCTAGCAAGTCTAGCAGGATAAAACAAAGGAAAAGTACTGGAAAAATCACGTCTTGCTTTACTTAACTTTATTTCTGTTATACCACATAACTGGAACTTTGTAGGTACTAAATAGCATTGTAAATTTATCTCAGAACTAACCTTTTATCAGTTTTGTTGTTGCTAAATTTAACAGTTTTGAAAAAGTGTTTAAAAAAATTCAGGTATGGTTATTGTAAAAATGGCAGCAAAAGCATACTATGGCCTTTAATTTGCACTTTATTCCATATAAACTTCCATTAGAATCACGGGAATGTGCTTGATAATCGTGTACGGGATCCATTTAAATGTAAATACAACCGATACAAAATTACGGATAATGTGATAATAAGCATGAATATCGTAATCGAGAGTCCCACTAGGTGATTTGCAGACTCCAGAAGAGTAGATGCGGATTCATCCTGAAGACGAGTCAATTTGACAGAAGCAAAATTGGATGCTTTGCCAACGTTTCCTACATCGTCGTAGGCGCGCATTGCAAAGTACAAGATTCCGACATGCAGCGATGCATCCACTCTGATGTCGAGTTCCTGAATTTCTCCTCCCGGAAGTGGATTCAGGGTGCCGGCAATCAAATGCGACTCGTTGACCAGGATTCCAGATTCGAAGTTTGCAGCAAATTGCGCGGCATGGTGGTGCAGCCGCACTTCCACTACAGTTGCGTTTCCATAATTCATGTCATCCCCCGGTGACGTCCATCGCAGTTTTAGAGTTCCTAGATCAGATGTCCTCACCACGCGCAAGTCTGTTACGCGCCCAGGGGCAATCACGTCTTCTGCCGACCAGCTCTGAAAATGAAAACATCGGGTTAAAGCGATCGGTGAACGCTTACGAGGATGGAGTAAGGACTGGCAACTTACCGTCAGTCGGAACGATCCAGCATTTGCCGTGCGCTGGAATTTACCAAGCCGGAGTTTACCGGAATGCCACTCAGTGTGATACTTTTGATTGTGGACGAACTGGGTTTTGGAGAGTGCCGCCGTCGAGCCCTGATGGGGTAGTTCGTCCAACTCCCGCATTTTCATATGCGCTCGGCCGTCGTTGATGACTCGTGCGGTTACAGAATACCTCCCCGTGCCGTTGAACTGCGAAAAATAAGCGGAGTAAATGCCGTCGTCAGCGGTGATGTCCGGACCGAGTCCATCGTCCCGTAACAGAAGTTCTGTGGGACTTCCCTTCGGGCGCTCGACAATGGCCAAGACGAGAGCATCCAGCACTGGAACGTAACTCTTGAAGACCTCTGCAAACACCTGTGCAACGAATGAGAAGTTTCATTTGTTATTTTTATGCATCAGGGATGGGAAATTGGGTCTAATTCCTCTGGCATCTCTTGCTAGATAATTATTTGACATGCTTCATTATTCTACAAGCTTTTCTCCAAAATTCTGGAGACGGGATACTGTATTTTAAAGCGAAAAGTAGGACCTTGGTGCGAGCGGCATCTTGGGGAAATTGTATTTGTACTTCGTTGATCCAAGCCCTAATGCGAATTGGCTGCTGCTTGATGTCCGTTGGTTCTGCAACTACGTTGACGCCAACTCCTTGCTTGGTACCCCGCTTGCCGTTGGTTATTCGGTACTGCCAATCGCCCATCTACCGAACACGGATCATTAACGATGGTTCTGGGAAAGTATCCCAAAAGTACTTTTGCAAGTTTTCTCGTTTCTTACAGCAGCTATTGGTAATTGAAAAGTGAACGTTTTACTGATTGGATCCTGCTTGAAGAACTCGCTGTTTGAAGTGATATTTTCCCCTTGTGGGCTGACTAGCGTGACGGTCAAGTGACGAGCCACGGCGTAACCAAAGGTAAATCTCAAGTTTTTCCTCAGATTGTCCTCGACGTCGACAAATCCCGTTGTCGATTTCCCGGGGTCGACGATTTCTAACTTGTTTAAGATCTGTGGGAGGAAATCGTGAATTAATGTTGCAATGATTTATCATTTTTTTTTTTACCGATGGCGTACCTCGACCGGACGAAAATCCACGTCCGCCTGCGTCGAAACCGATGCAAAGAAGGCCGATTCCAGGCCAGTGTCGTGCTGTGGAAAATCGCCGTCTTCGTTGGCATAAAAGAAACCACGGCCACCAGTCATCTTGACCAAGTTCTCCAGTTGCGAGGATGCCAGCTTTCCAAAGGCCACCGTGTTGGTGACGACCCGGGAGGCTACCAGTTCTGGAATGATTTTCTGGACATATGGGGAAACGTTCTCTTCGCCGTCCGAAATCAGAATGATGGTGCAGCCGTCGGTGTCAATGCCGCTATCGTTCAACATCTAAGGATGGTTTTGAGGACATTATTGGCTGTTCAGCGATATGGGCTTGACATTCTCGGGATTCGTACCTGCAGGGCGGTGGAGAGTCCAGCGCCTATTCCGGTGTTTCCTCCATCGTTTTTTGTTGGTAACAAGTCGACCAACCGGGAACGGCTCTCTGCGGTGATCAGCGTCATGTTGGACAGGACTCTTGGCCGGGTGCTGAATGTCACAATGCCCAATTGGGATCCTTCCGGAATCTGCTCCTTGATGAAGCGGGCAGCAGAGCGGAGCAGCATATTCATGCGACTAGCCTGCAGGTATGTCGTTAATTTTTAGTATCGCACATTTAAGAAACGTAGTTCTGCATCCTTTCAAGAGTTTTTTTTTATGTTGGTGGTATATGCAACGAGACACTTACTGTCATGCTTCCGGATGTGTCTAGTAGTAAAACGTATATTCCGCCATCGGCCATTTTCGGTTGAAAAATCCTGAAATTGGGTCTAGTGTCGACATTTTCTCTACTCGGATTCCTTCAAGACCCAAGAAATCATTTAAATTATTTCTCAAAAACGTTAATGTGGGCCTTCAGAAGGCTATTAATGAGACCTACCTCCCATCCGCAAAATCGGGATGCATTTTGATGATGTCCCAAGCAGATTTCCCCATGCATAAGAGATTCTGCTTGTTAGGAGCTGCACTGTTGTGGGGCTTGTCTGGACTAGAGCCGCAAAACCCATCCGCCTATTGGAAATAACACCAAAAAGACATTGTTTTATGTCATTATTTTAGCCCAATTAAATTGAAAAGGTCCTTTCGATTTATAGCATAGCATCCTCCGTTATCCCTTCACTTGGTAAAAGTTATTTTATAGTTAAAAGAAGGATCTTTACCAGATTTTCCCCTTCTGTTATTAATATTCTGAAACCATATTGCTTACCATTGGCAAGAAATGGAGGTACATCAGAGAAGATTTTGACGCTGTTGCATCATAGTTCACCTTAAACATGCAGTTACGGGGGTCAGTGCACGGCCCACCTTCCGGCGTCTTCAGTTCTCCTTCCATTTGATCGGTTCCACATCCTGTGACTTGCACCTGGGAGTATAGTTTAGGATTTTTTAAAGATAAAATGAAATTTTGATTACAATTAATGTATGGAAAGATCATCCAGCAAACTCTCATGGCACACCTACACCGATATACCACAACTATTTCATTTATATTCCTGCAACGGTCAATTACAGGAAGAAAGAAATAATGCCAAAGAATAATGTGGAAAACTTAAATATTCTAAACTTTCTGAAAACTTTTCCCTGCTCTAAGAACTTCAAAACCATTTTCAGATAACTTTTTTTATAGCCAAAATCTGACGGGTCATCCACCAATTTAGCAACAACTAATGATATCATTAAATAATTAATTAATTAGGGAAATGCTATTTTAGTTTCTTGCTTACATGGTAAACTGAGATGCGCGTTTGGAAATTTATCTGAATCCTTTACTGACCTCTCCAGAATCGTCAACATAAAATGGAGGAGTGCGGAAATCTTCCCACGCTCCGTACTCATCGAAGACACCGTAGCGCAAGTGAGCCCACTCGTGTACCAGTGTTCTTCCTGAAATTAAAGGCAAATTGAAATGGGATTTATTTTAGGAAAATTGTCTAGCTCTTTGAAAAAATAATGTGAAATTTGGTCGTGGAAGGGGTGTTTGATAATTTGCAAGATAAGTCTTGAAATTCCAGTAAATTTACTCGATTAGAAAATGATGATATGCGACATTTAAGAATTTTTTTGAAACAACTACATGTAATATGTTTCCATGTGTGTTTCTAAATGTTGCATAGCATTTATGACTGAGAAACAATGAATTTGTGTTTGGATTTCTGAAGTTGTTTTATTTGGTGGCATGTTCAGACCTGGATCTCCATATTCTTCCGTAATTGTTCCGTGCAAATCCAGGATAAATTCTGGCGTCAGATGAATATAAACACCCGCTTCCCCACATCCACCAGGCTGCAGAGTATAGGGGTTGTTGCCATATTCTGGATTGGGCCGATCTATCCGTATTTCAGCGGCACTGAAACGTTGACCCCCTCTAGTGGGTGGGTATGCCGGAGACCAATTAGGAGGCACGAAAATGGTGACATCACGGAAAAATGCCCTCTGATTGGTTGCCTTGTACAGCACGGCTGATGCAGACGTCATCAGAGCCTACAATCGAATGTTTTGTGGATCGGAAATTAGATAATTTTAATGTTTGCAAAAATCTAAATGTTTGTCGAATATTGCTAGATTTGACTCAAACAGCATTATGTACAATACAAAAATATGGTTTTTAGGGTTTTTACTAGAGTAGGATACAGTACCAGTCTCAGCAGTCTGAATTAAACGTTTGGGATGACAAATGTTTGAATTTTGGTAAAATGTTTTGTTTTGAAAATGAACATCAAAAAGTGCTGGTTTCCCAGATTTCATATAAATATTTTTCATGAAATGAAATCATTTAATACAAATTTGGTAATGAAAAGACGACTGAATGTGTTTGAACAAGCGACAAATCTCAGTTAGGTGATTCTTCAAAAATTTGTTTGAAATTTGTCTACACGTGTACACCAAAAAGTGTCCCAAGTTTTCACATAATCAATAGAATTGAGTTGAAATTTGTGAATTAACTTACCTTTATATTTTCGACCAATTTTGGATTTTCTTGTACGCTCGGATGTATGGCTACGATTACCCCTTCATATCCGTTGTTTCTTAACACAATCACTGTTTCCAAAACCCTGAATAGTCTCAATAAAATCCATATTTTGATAAGAATGTCGTGTTTCATTCTGGTTTAAGAGAACAAACTCAACGAGTGCTTTGAGTCTAGAAACTAGTGACACATAAGAGTTCAACAACTCAATGAGAATTTTACTTTTTTAAAGTCTGAGATCGCATCCGTTCGTCTAATTGTCCCTCCGCCTTTTCCCGTTTCCTCAACAAATTCTTATCTACGGTTATCCAACACCAAGGAAAAAACTGATGTTTATCTTATTTAAATTTCCATTCATGAAATCAGATGTATCAAATTTCTTGCTTTATTAGACTTTAAATCAAAGCTCCATATTTTCTGCTTTCCTATTTACTCTTTCTGCTCTACATGTACATGTTGTGCTTAATTTACTGGTTAATGAAATATTTAAGGCCGCAGCAGTCGACAAATATTCCAAACGTTGTAAGTTAACCAAGAATGACCCCAAATTCAGCACAATTGTACTTAAAAACACCCATTGTTGTGAAATGCTAGAATACTTATGTAATTATTTGAAAACTATCCATACCTGATCTACGCTTGTACAAGTGTGATTTCATTACGCTAGGAATCAGACGAGATTTTAATTCATATTTTGATCATCTGGCGTTCATTTTTGTTTAAGTTTGGTTGTTGTTGTTGAAAAATGACACAACGCTTGCCTTTGCCCTAACTACTAGTCGACAGTAAAGTAGATAAACGCTAATGAGCGATAAATGTGGATGCATCATAGCCTCCAGTTAATCTTCATCTTTTTTTTGCCTGTTTACTTATTTTTTCTCTTATGTGGTACATAATGCACCTATTATGCATGGAAACAGATGCCACGATTCAGAATGAATCAATAGGACGAAATGAATACTATAGTCTCTTGTCGAATTATGAAGAAGACATAGGAACATATATGGACAAGAGAACAATGGGAAGTTCGAGCTTCATTTCTTTATGTCGAACACGCACTACCTGAAATATCAAAGTTAACAATACAATGCATTTGTATTACAATTCATTATTATTATTTCTGCCTCGAATCTAAAAATATAAAACTGCACAATACACATGGAGTTAACAATTATTGTAATGTTACGTTCTTTATGTTCTTTTATTCGACTATTTTTGTGAAAACTAATTTAATGAAGATTATCAACATCATAAAATCCAATATATATATTTTTTTTAGAACAATATAGATAAAGTTAAAAGATTAAAGATTGTGTTTCCATGATGGCATATACACGAAATTTCAGGGACATGCAATCTTCGGTTTGAATTATTGCGCCATATCGTCATATTGTTTTAGTTTATAATATTATTCAATAGATGTCGCGTCTTGTCACGGCACATGACTTTCATGCTTCCTCTCCACGTGGCTCATGTTTGTTATTTAATAAATTCGGCTGCTTTTAGTGCGTCGAAAGAAGTTGCCGAAACAAGTTGTGTTTGACCTCTCCTCATCTAAAATGGTTTCAGCGCTATCGAATACACTTCAGACTGTTTACAAGTTGTCCACTGCCCTCGTACCATTGGTAATGATCTACGCCAATCCCCCTGGACTCAGTAAGTCTGGACATTTCGATTACTATAGTTATACTTCTTAAATGTTAAGTTTCGATAATTAGATACGTGGGAGTCTTGGTAACATTTATAGGCAAATAACTTAACATTTTGAGATTCAGTATCAAGTTTTGATGTCCTTGTCATAAGTGGTGCTTCACATAATAGGCATATTTCTGCTAATTTCTAACCTTCATGGCTAGATAGCACTTATAACTCTGGTGCTAAACATCTAATAGTTATTCAATGTTTAGTTTATCCCTATTAAGTTGTATTTATTGCACACCACATTTTCGGCGTTTTTCTAGTTTTCAGGAAGGCTGTATACCAGCAAAAGAACCCAATAACTAGCTATGTGCTTCATACTGTAAAGCTACATTTTCATTAGGAAATTCGAAAGATTCTTCTATTATTTCATGAGTAGTTTTAAATTCTGGTACCATCCTCAAAACATTTGCTTGATATAAATATTGATGCCATTCATTTAATGATGCGAGCATTGCCATCAATTTGTGTTCGCGCGTTTGTCATTCTAAAGCCGTTTCTATTTTAGCGAAAAATTTAATTATAATTTAAGTACATATGTTATGTGATTAATATTAATTGGGATTGTTGAGCAAGCTTACAGGTAGTTGAAATGAACTTTAATCCCAGACGTTTTATGAAATCTAATGGCACAAATTCGCATGTAGGTGTTCTGTAGCTTGTTTATTGCTATGAATGCTTCCATCCTGTGCATTACAGAAACGTGGATTGAATGCCACTTAATATTTGCAATTTTACAACAATTTTGTAAAATTTAAGTGGCTTGCCAGTATTTTCAACAAACTGCAAACATGCTTTGCATGCGCAATGAAGGATACCTTCCTCCCCACTCTCAAATCGGGTAGATTGTATTGTTTCATAATATCCAATATGAAATTATTTTATCGGTAATTATATAAAATGATATGATATCGACATACAATTTAATGAAGGGACCAAAGCAGACGAAATTGCGATGCACTGCTTTACTATTTCTTGGTCATTCTTACAACATGATCTCGTATTGGGATTTTTTCGGAATCTATAAAATGTGTTCTAGATTTGGATTAAATCTGGTGTTGGTGATAACATTGCAGTCAGACTGAACAGGGAAAGGCCTGTATTGTTCATCCGTAACATGATATCTGACTAAATTATACTTTTCTTGCATTTTTTATCATTTAGCATTGTTTTCATGGCATCCTGTCCTGATGTCTATAGGGGTTTGTATGCCTTTTATTTTGAGTTGATGTAAGACACGTGTCAGGTCATTTTATTAACGACAGTGATACTGCTACTAGGTGGCGTTTCTAATGGCTCAGGCGACGGCCATTTTTAATCCGGGCTACACTCTGTTTTCAAGTGGCAGCAGGACTGCCAAAGTCACCAGACACTGGCAACTGCAGGCAATTATTATTTTTTTTAATATTCCGATAGATAACATTAACTATTAGTATTTTTATAAAGTTCGATGATGAATTTATGGTACTTTAGAATAATTGAAAATGTTTGGCCCTTGTCATTCTAAACACCTGCGGCACACATTTAAATCCTCATATAGTTTAGCAACAATCTCGTTTTTGCTCATGCTCATAGATGGCATTGAAGAGCAAAATTAAACTTAAAGCATTTATCAACATTTATTTTTACTTTTTGCCGTTCTAATGCAGGCTGCGGCAATTGTTACTCTGTTAGCTGGGTTCGCCGCCATCTACCTAAACAAAATCGTCCTCTCGAAGCCACATTTCACCTCGTGGCACGGCGTCCTGGGATTGGCCGCCGTCGTGGGCAGTTTGGGCGCCTCTTGTGGTGGCATTGCGACGAAATTTGGCGTCAAGTTCCCCCCTCTAGTGCGTCCCGCTCACATCAAGTGGGTTCACAGTGTGGCTGGCACGGCCGTTTTCTCCATCGGCTGCTTGGCTCTGCTCTTGGGGCTCGCCTCCAACTGGGCTCTCAACAACATGAACCGCTTGGAGCGCTGCAGCATGGGAACAATGGTTACTTTCCTTTTGGTCACAGTGGGTTTGTTGGCAAAGCGCAACTATCTCTTCAAGATAGTACAGACTGGAAAATAAATCTGCCTTATCCCGTTTCAGCGTTCCCTGGTGGCGTATAAGCCTAGTCATTGCAAAAATACAATGATTGAAGCCCATACGCCACTAGGGGGTGCTAGTAGCTTTTTGGTATATTAACTGAAAATGACCAGCTCTTTTGAAGACTAACCAACGAAACTGAATGCTTTGTCATATCTTTTATAACTGGTTTTGAAGGGCTCATTTCAAGGCGCCATTTTTAAATCAAGATGGCGGATTGTACATTGACATTCCAAAACTTGTTCATTTACCCGGACCTACCAGATGGGTTTCTGAATTTTCTGTCATTACTGACATACATTTTTGAATATCGTTTCAAATTGTGATATGGGCAATTTTTAACTAATAATATGGTGGTTGGGCCAACAATACACTCGTCAATTGGCGTCAATATTTTCATATAACGATATTTTGTTCCTCCCTACATTTCATTAGAGATTAAAGAACAAATTTCGGTCTAGCAATATATGGATTTTACTATTATTATTATTATTATGATTACTTTAAAAATATTGTTAATATTAAATATTGCTCGCAACGTGTCCTTTGCTCAAGGAAGCTAATCTCGTTTCATTCCCGGTCAATTTCTAGATTTATGAGCACTAAGCATTTGGAATAATTACTATATTTTTCTAATGTAGAGAATAGGTATGTAAGCGAAGTATTGTGCAAATTGTAGTTTTGCAAACACTTTACACTTCGATATTTCATCATATTATAATGTATTTGAAGCATAATGTGTTTTACTTGTTGAAGATATAAAATTTATGTTTAAAACAAATTTATAATGTTTTCAATTTTCCTTATTACATTTTTATCCAAAATATTTCATTCAAACATCTGCAGTAGAACCTCGATTATGAGAGTTAATTAATGTGGACCAGGTCTACTTCGGATAATACGAATGGCAGGGACCATTTCGTATTCATGATAAATTATACTAATATTTCCCCAATTTGTATTCTATTTTATCAATTTTAAATTTTTACTGTTACATAAAACAAGAAAAAATAAATATTTACACTTTATTTTGTATAAAAACATGGGTAACTTTTATTATATGGTTAATAAATATACATATATAGAGTACGTTTTTAAAAAGTACTGTATTCTACTGTATTTGAGGTCGTTTTTTCTATAAATTATAAAGCTGTTCCCATCTGCTTTTATAATAATACTGGTTTGAGAGAAATTATGAGGCTTTTATGATCCCATTTAACCCTCGTTTACTTTGTCTCTGTGGGAAATCACGCCTCTATCACACGTAATTTATGGACGACCCCCTGGGGACAGCTTATACATGCGATTCAGTTAGTGGCGCCCTCTTTCGGTCTCCGATTCTCATAGAATTGATTCTTTGGTTAAATGGAGATAAGTAGAAGAAAATCACTGAGGAAAATTGTGACAAAATGAAACTCCAAATCCAAAAATGGCGTTGTCTTCGCGTCCTTTTGTGCTTTTTTTCCTGTCGGATCAGCGTGTAGTTGTTTTGGTAAGCCATAAAATCTGTAATGCTGTATCAAATCCCCTTTTCTCAGTGCTGTGCTTTACCCTATTAGTATTGTTATAGATGCCTATTGAATTTTTATTCCAGTGATTTGTGTTAATTAGCACCTCGATGATGGTTCTTAGTGCATTCAAATTACACTGTAAACTAATTTGGCGAGGTATTAAGCGACTTTAGCTGAAAGATGATTATGGATTTCCAAGCATGTAATATATTGATTAAATTGTCATCTTCATCTTCAATCAGGATGGCAATTTATCTTCCTTAATATTTGAGAAGTGGAATTTCAACCGAAGGTTTAATTTCCGATTTCGAATGAAACAACTTCAAAAATATCCATGCTCCTAAATCTCTTATTACTTATTTCAATGCTAAGCACTTAATGAATGGGTCATACAATTATCGCAAAATCATGACGCACGTCAGTGTGAGAGCATAAACACTCATTGATTACCTGTGGGCTTTTGGGTACAGCAAGAAACATTTAAAGGGAGAATAAAAAAGGTTAATGAGAAAAGAAATATGGAACATATTTAGGGGTTTCATTTGCTGTTTAAAGCTTTGTAAACGTGGATTTCGTGTTGATAGTAAGAAACAATTATTTAACGAAAAAGTTTGTCAATATATTGGCACATCGGGTTATCTCTGCTTAGAAGTCGTGCAGACTAGTAGTTATGTGTATAAAATAACCAGAACTATATTAAAATGTTGTACAAATTCTTTAAAAAAAAGTATTTTTAATTATTTTTTAATTCGCGAATTCTACCCCTGAAGATAGGCAATCACACATAACATTAAAACGGTCGTAGACGATAACGCCACCTGGCGAGCATTTACCATCCGCAATGCATGCTGCCCCTGATGATGGCCTTAAATAGGACATAAATGCATTTTTTTTCTACAATTTTGGGTTCATTTAGGTTAGGTTAGGGTAAGTTAGGTTAGGCTAGGTCAGGTGGCGTATAGTCTACGGTTATTGTAATATTGATCGATTGTTCTGCTTTGTGTAATTGCCTGCCTTTATGAACAGCATTGGCGATTTATATAAAAAAGATTTAAAAATACTTTTACGAATCCAGTATTCCAGTATTCCAGTATCTTACATTATTTGTTACCAATTTGCCCGATTTTTAATCAGAGATGATCAGATAGCACAAAATTCCCAATACACCTTACCTGAAGTGGTGTCTATGTCCATTAACTTTTATAGGTAAATTGTAGAATATATTCTAAAAAACAAGGGTTTATGAAAAATATTTTCAAGTATGACATTACGCTAGTACATTACCACAGTACAAATCCATTAAGTTGTCATGACAGGCATGTCTAAATTGCAAAGCACTGAGCTTCACTATTTTTTTAAAATCTCACATCCAAGGATTGTCCGATGCAGGTCATTCCCTGAAAGGCAGCAAAGTCTCAGCCTTAACCATGGCAAGTGTTCGAACAAGCACACTTGCAATTTCTTCAAGAACGTCTGCAAAGTGCTAACCTCGGATCAGCGACAGCCACTGCGAGTGATGCAACAGACGCGACCTCCTGGAGCACTCAATGTACGACAGCAAAAGTCGAGTCCAGCTCCAGAGCCAGATAATTCGTGGGCGAGTATTACATGCTTTATTGTTGTTGTTATTCTGATGGAATGCGTTTAGGTCCCACGAGACTAATTATAAATGCATTTCATGACTTTACTATAGGTGCTTGTGGTTGTTGTTTTGTTGGGTGCGGCTCTCCTGGCTGTTGTTGGATGGATATTCAACAGATTGAATATTTGCCGGTAAGTAATCTGCATTCAGTACATGGTTATATTATCACCAAATTCACAGTATTGGGAACCATTAGTGCTGGGGACAATAACAATGTTCACACTTTTAGTATGCAAAACACACGTCATGTAATTCCACGAATTAAACCATAAACCACGTGAACTCTCATGAGAATTATCATTTTTGGAAAAGTAATGCCAAAGGTCGGTACGCCATCCAGACCATGTGTGCTTGATAGTGCTGGAACTATCGGATAGCAAAAGTATGCTTAGGGGCCTCAGGCTTGAGGGGGTATCCCATAGGCCAAGGTCCATGAATGTTGAAGCATAATGAAGTTAGATCTGGAACACAATTCTATATCTATAGAAATAGATGTCATTGGTTGAAATACTTGAGTAGGTCTCTTGATTTAGTCTCATTAACCCTAATGAGTAGAAATACAGTTTACCATTGAGATGCTGATCCCGGTTTTTCAAAACTTTGTAAATAAGGTAAAATTAACTTCAGTTACTCAAGTGTGTTAGATAAGTGTGGCTAATTATAGTTTAACTTAGATTGTTCCAAACCTACTTTAGTTTAAAAAGTACCGTTGTAACAAACTATCCACCAAATTACCAATGTGCTGATTAACGAATATGCGATTTTTAATTATGTTTTTTGGCAAACTAATATTATTAGAAGAAACGAAAGGCTATAGTATGGCATTTTGATATTTAGCTGATTTTTGTATTATCATATAGCCCTACTGTTTTTAAATGCATTTTTAGTCTATTTAAATATATTTACCAGAAGCCATTTCTGGTTCGGCGCCCCCTGCTGGCGTACGAGTTTTTATCATGGCATTTTGAAAAGATGCGTACAAATCAGAATGAGTGCATTTACAAGAGAGATATTGCATTTCGTTCTTTTGCGCAAATTTCTGTTTTGCAGATAAAGATTATAAAATTTATTGAGAAACTACTTTACGAGCAATTTGATCAAAATATGCAAATTAAACGTGTTGAATTAATGATTGCAGTTATCACAATAGCGCATATTAGATGTCCCGTGCCATAGAAGCAAAGTGATGATAGAGTATTTTTTTGAAGTTTTATATCTTTTTTGTCACGCATCCGTGCGCATAAAACAGTGGTGCAGAGCGAGTTCTCGTCCAATCCCCGAGTTTGTTATGCCGTATGCGATATGGCGTGAGAAAAGAGCATTTTTTTTTAGGAAATATCAAGGGGCACGAATGGAAGATGGGTGGAAGCCATTATTACAATAGCCATTTGGACCGAATCCATAAAAATATCGGACAAATTCGAAATTGTGCCTTCGGACGCACCCATCTTTCTGCACGCCTTTCATTTTGGGGAAAATGGCACAAACTCACAATGCAGCTGCTGTGGTTGATGTATATGTTGGAATTGCCCTCTAGGACGGAAAAGGGGTAATTCATCTTTATGGATATGCCAATCTTTTCCCCCCCCCCCCGAACACGGTGATAATTATAAGGCTGTTATGCAGTAACAGAATGACGGCGAGGCTCAAGGTGATGACAAACGATGCAGATTACCCCTTGCCGTGCCTATAGAAAACGCAATTTCTGGGTGTAATGAGTGTTTATAAATTTTAAATACCATGTGTACCCAACTAAGCAAAATACAGAGCTGTGCATCAGCCTGGAAAGGTTTGTCACTGATCTTGACACCCAAGCACACCTACACGTTGTCATAGTCACGTTTAAGCTAATTTTACCCGTTATCGTAATTCGAGATCTAATCAGCACCATGGTTTCGACGAATAAATGAACATTTACAAATGTACCAATTAATGTGCTAGCGGATTCCCGGATGTGGTGGGCGCGGTTCTGACCACTGACATTCTTGCACACGAAACTAATGCAATTTGCCAACATGACTTTGGGCGAAATGGCCTAACGTCCGCTAACCATGAAACTATGTTAGTGTCTATTTGCTAAAGTTCTAAACGGTTGAAATATGCATGTGCGCATGCGCTGTTATCATGCCTATAGCTCTCAACAAGGTTGAAATCCATTCTGTGACTACAGTTCTTGACTAATGAGTAAATGATTCAAGTATTTGTAAATATTACGAAAATGATTCATGAATGCTTTCAGTTTTTCAACATATAAATCGTTCAAAGAGTTTCCTTTTCCAGTTTGAGTGATTACGTTAAAAAAAAACGAGTTAGTTTGTTCACATCACTCAACCATGAAAGGTACTCATTGAATCTGAGCACAGTGAAAGGTTGTTGAAAATTGATAAAAGTAATTTGGAAAACTGTGGAAATGTTGAAAGCTGCTACCGTAAAACTGAGGTTAAGCGTATGACAAGGTTAGAATGCAACTTGCGTGTAGTTTTACTCAAAAGCGTTTTCTAAGTATGCTTCAAGAAAATTGTTGGAGTTATCCTTTAGCAATATTAATCGTTTGGCGTGCATGGAATGACAATGGTCTTTGCAAACTTAACTTTCGCAAAGCATTTCTTACGTTGACCGCGCCACGGGTCAAACATTTTAATTAAAGCGGATAAGTTTGATGGAGCTTATCATCTTCATTAAGGATTTCACGTGGAAAGTGGTGATGGCACAGTTTAGGCCAAATTCGTGAGTGAAATATGACAACGTTGGTAATGTAAGTTTTGTATGTGAGCAAATTTACATCTCAGAAACTACATGCAGTGAATCAGTAATTTGGTAGTTTTAAGAAATGCAATTAACCTTAAAGATACGCCAAAATGTATTACCGCGTTTAAGAGACTAATTTTTGCTTTAATTTACATCGTTAACTTAAAATGATATTTAACAGGGCCCCGCATGCGACCACAAATACAATCAAATTAACAAGAAAACTACTTAAAATGAGGGACTTCAAATTTGGCCAATAAACAGTTTTAGCATGCCACCGTCTTTATATTTACCATAGCTTTAATGGCGGGAGGGGAAGAATCATGCATGCGCACCCATTACGTTCAGTTAGTTCATTGGGTAGTTCAATGCGTGGCTCCTCCCTTCCCGTCATTAAAGTTAAGGTAAGTATCAAGACGTTGGCATGCTAAAACTGTCTAGTCAGCTGCAGCTGTAAACATGTAAGCGAGGTGCACTCGAGTGTTCATTGGCTAATTTTGAAGCCCTGCACTTGGAGGGCGTAAACCATGCACATTTGTTGGCTTTATTACAGCGCTCGATTTTGATATTAAATAGTTTGGGATAGAGGTTCAAGGATCGACATATTTCATTAACCAAAGTTTAACCAAATTACTTGTAATTGGTTGCACGTGTGGAATGCTCGTATCGTCTGGAAACGTAATTTAAAGACTTAACTTAAGGTCATTAGTCAGACATGACTAATTGAACCCAGCTTGCCTCCATATATGAAATATTGTTGTCTGTAGACAATGTCATTTCAAAATGACATGACGATTGCGAGATGTTTATTTGGGGTGTTTCGTGTGTTGCAAAGATTGGTGCGTTGTGTTCCATTTGTGTGTTCCCTCACATTGAGGCGCATAGGGACAAGTTTATTAGAATATGGCATTCCCAATAGTTTTTCTGCATGCAAGTGCGTATACGTGCATTGCGTGCTCGTTGCGTTTTCCAATACCCGTTGCACCATGCAATACAGTTAATGCTTTCTTTTATATTCTAATTTTATCGAGCAAAAGTTAATTCCTGTGACGTCATTTGTGATTATCGATCCCTTTGTGGGTGGAGTCAATAATGTTACCTTTGAGATATGAGCGAGGGATTCCCTCAGGTATTCTGACTGATGGCTGGGCGGGAGGGTGGGGACAGGAGAGGGTTGTAAAACAACCCAGACCTGACCTCTGGCGGTTCTTTTTGTTCCGATATTCATCACTTCCATTACCGAACACCTTTTTGCCGGACACGCCAAGAGTGGCTCTTTCGAATGCCTGTACGGAATGTGACGGAACTTCTGGACTCTCAAACAAGGCTTTTTCCTCCTCCCCCTCCTGCGACAAAGTAGGATTCTTGATCGAAGCAGGCATCGTGGGAACAGTGTTTGAAGTTTGACGAGATTTGATACACTACATTTTGGAATAACTTGTAATCGATCTGATTGAAGTGTCTACTCGGGATGTGATGGCATTTGCTACTTCCATCGTTGTTTTTAATTGACGATTACTCCTAATTGAAATCGCATCATCACAGTGAAATTCATTGGAGGGATAAGAAATGAAAAATAGCCAACCTGGGATTCGAACCGGAAAGCGTATTTTTGCTCGCCTATGAATGGTGATATCTAGTAATTAATTATATTGGTATTATGCTTGATGTTTTTTAAAACAGAAAGTAACATGGCTGAAGATTTGCAATTGTAACTGAATTTAAAGTTAAATTTCTGCAGAACGTAAATTATATAAGATAAATATGCACATTGTGAGATTCGATCCCAAGTCTGGCTATGAGACGTGCCGACGTTTGCTCGTAAAGCGTGACAAATGGTGATTATCACTTAAAATTTATTAAGCCCTTTTCGGTGAAGTAATTTCTGCTTATTTTTTAGTTCATTTTTATATAGTATTTGTACGTTTTTCTACGAATTATCGAATTCTCGAACATTTTTTTGTAGAAAAATCTTAGTTGTTACATTTAAGTTTTTAATTCATTGATTCATTAACTAACGATCTGTTCTTCCCTTAAAGTCCAAAGTAAGAAACATCATATTTATTCTACCATTTTTTCCATAAATGTCGTTAGTTTCCAAACCCCCTGATTGACCATTTTAATCACGTGAGCATGGCTTTTTCGACTTATCCCTCTCGAGATCTCTCGCGTGATCTCGCGCCATCCAAGTACTGCCCGCCGTCCACCATTTTGGCCGCTCTGGCCCTGACATGCTTATTTCCCACTCCACATTCCAACCCGTTGGTCACAACTTCGAGTTAATTTGTTTCGTACTCGGATTAAACGGTCTTAAATGCCGAGGAACATGTTCAGCTTGTACGGGCACCACCACAGCCGTGGGGAAAGCGACAAGATAGGGCACGAACGTTACTACCAACGGCCCTTGATAACCAACAGTAAAAAGTACCGCAAGAGGTTGTACAATCACAGAAAGGCTAAGTCGGTGTCGCAGATAGACGCCACCCTCTTGGCCAATGTAAACGCGAGGCAGAAGAGCAACTGCAGCTGCAATGGGCAGACAGAAGGCGGCCAGGTGGCCGTTTCCGCAAGGAAGAGGCCGCCCTTGTTGCGGCACACTTCCACCAGTCTGGACGATTTGACCCAACTGAAGAGGCACCTCAAGAGGCCCAGCATGGTCAATGAGGAGGATGAGGACGACGAGGAGGAAGACGACGAATTCGACATTCAGCCCAATGGAAGTGACGTCAGGGTGCCCTTGCAGCGGCCCAATTCCATAGCGCTAACCAACACAGCTACGCCCGCCACGCCCCCTGCTTCTTCAGAGTCGCCCCTCTCCAACAGCCTGGAGTCGCTGGCAAAGTTTTTTTCTGGCGTATTTATCGGAAACAGACGTTCGTTCAGTGGAGGCACCAACCAGAAAAGGTAACTGCTGTTGGTTCTTGTTTATGGGCACTTTGCAACTAACCAGGTGGCGCTGCATGTTAGTGCTGGCTTTGCTTCTTGGTCATCAAGAGTCAAGACCACTACAACACGACTTGCTAAGCTTGAAAAAGTGCTCAAGCACCAGTGTCGTAACTACAATTTTTGAGTACAGAATGTGTGGGCCCTTACAGTCGTGAGGGGGGCCTTGTATATCGAAATCAAAAACGTATTCAGTAATATGAATATTATCATATGGGCCCTCGGTGAAGCCCCCTCAAGCCTGAGGTCCTTATGCATTGCTTGATTTTGCTACCTGATAGTTACGGCACTGGCAAGCACTCATGGATTGAATTATCCTTATTCCATATCAGCGCCTCCTGGTGATGTACCAATCTTTAGCATTACTTATTTCCTAACTGTAGTCCTGACTCGCATTGTTCTGATGAATAGCAAGAATAAGTTGACAGAAAGTCTTCAAGTCATCTAGATTTGATTCGTCAGTCAATTAGTCATAAGTATGATAGCTGGTATTTGTAAAAACGCTCGTATCTCTTAATGCCGTTCATTAAAACCCATTAATACAGAAAATGTAATATATAACTTTTGGATCACCTTGTACTGTGCTATTTTCATAGAAAATAAAAGCCAAGGTCTATTATAGAAGTTATAAAATAATGAAGCGTCTCAAAAAATAAAAAGGAAGGGAAACCGAGCAACCCTCTCAATCTTCAGATTGTCCATATTAGTTGCCAGAGTTACGCATTATTTTTCGAAGGTTATTGTGAGAAATAGATAATGCAGGTGGTTGCTATCGATTATCAGCAGGTGAATTATTGGTTGGACAATGTGTGCCATGAATTCAAAAACTATCAAAATAATTTGCTTCAGAAAAACTCAAATGCTAATCGGCTACATCCTGAATGGAATTGAACAACAAAAAAAACGATTCAATTTTTCAGCGGATGGGTTTTTGAATAATTTCCATGCGTGTGATCTTAATCTCCTAATTTCCCAACCTGTTTTTTTTTTTTTTAATAATTAAGTTGGATAAAGTTGACAGAAAGCCTCCAAATGCCAACGTTGTAAAAATCATTAATCAATCTAAAGGGGCTGCATATCAAACTAGTACATTTGACAAATGGCTTCCACTGCGAAACGTTTTCGTGATAAACCTTGCATTTACCATCTGGTTAACTTACACGGAAATTTGCTCATTTGTACGATATCATTTGAAATAACATGTTAGCTTTTTATTAATTATTTGCGTATTTTTAAACCCTTTCCAAATCATCCTCGAAGTTTGTGGGTGGACTGGGATGAACTTCCTGCATGGCGGGGATTCTTAACATTTCCATTACAAGCACCCACAACAACAAAAAAAACCAAGTGCATCCTTGCAAGTTTAATGATAACGATTACAATGGTGGTCTGGCCTTTCGACTATTTTGCAATCAATATATTCTATTTCGTGGCGTTTCTTTTTTAGTGGGACTACGGAATTTCGATACTTATTACATGCAACCAATGTGGGAGACTCAAATAACTTGGATCCCTACAAATTTTAAATTTGAATCATCTTTTTGTTTCATATTTTTGTCATTCTATTTGAATTCGAATGCTTTTAAAAAATAAAGGTTCGGAATAACTTACATCTAACGTTTTTTTTTCAAAGGTTCTGGAAAAAACTTTAGAAACGTTAAATGGAAATTGATCGTTTAAGTATTTCAAGTCCGTTGAACTCGTAAAAATGTCCAAACAAATGTTGCACAAACTTGTTTGTGGACCTATGTTGGACCAATAAAGCTCTAGCTGTTTTGTGCTAAACAAACACAGACCTATTCTTAGCATTTACTTGCAAGTGTTGTGACGCATTTTGTACAACGTCCGTTGTTTCACACAGTTTAGTTTTATGAGCACCATTAAATTATGCACAATGGGCGCGCGTGCTCGTAAATAATTAAACCGATTAATGGTCCTATTGGAATATGTCCTTTCTTGTTGCTATAGTGATGCTATGACTGTCATACTTTGGTCAAAAAACTGATGACGCCGACATTCAAGTCAAGGCACAACTGAAAAGAGGGTTCTCGTATCACGTGACTTTGATCCTTTAGTTTAAACTTCAGGGGTCCCTTCAGGGAAAAACTAAACCACTAACTATGAATCTGTATTGCATCCAATAGTTACATTTCTGTACTTTTTTGAAAACATTTGAAAAACAGTAATACCAAGTAGGCGGGACTATAGGTATACAAGTGATACCTGTACATGTTTTGCTATCACTCACTGTTGCGATTTTTTAAGTACAAAACTGTTTTTAATTGTTAGCCATGTTGTATAGCAGTTTTTAAAAACAAATTAATTCATTGGAAACATTTAATCAACACACTTCTCAAAGATTAAATGATATTTTTTCGCCCACGTCTTCGCTAATAGGCCAATTAATGTAATGGTTTTAAGCCAATTAACCTAATTTCGGTTCAGAACTCCCTGGTGACGTAGGGTCCTTTAGCAAATCTTTCCGTGTTGCCATGCATTTTGCAGTATACCGTATCAAAATGGTTCATTTCTGGCGAATGTAAAAATGCTGGCATCAATGCAAGGCGATCCTAAACCATATTTTATCAACGGTAAGATTTAACTTGCCTTATGTAGAACGAATTGTCCGCTACTATACACTGATATTCTTTTGCAGAATTTCTAAAATTCTAATGTTTATAAAAAGATAGAATTTACTTTGATAAAAATCGTAAGACAAATCTGTGTTTTTTCAATTGTTTTTCACGTCTGTTTTCGGTATTTTATGTTTTCGGCGGTGAAACGGAAGTGTAACGGCTAACGACTGCATTGTTAATCGATTTACACGTCGGTGCAAGTCCTTTACGTTAAAAATACTTTTGTTTAGGCTCGGCTGCGACCGTGCTCTTTCCTTTCTTCATATCTATTATAAATTACCAAACAATCCAAAAATACTAATTGCCAGGTGGACTGAGTCCCACAATGCATGTGCGCCTGCTACTTTTGTTTAGAATTTAGAAATTCAATAAAAATGCCATGCGGTGTAAGGTTCATAAACGACCGACTGACCATCAGTGTACTTAGTCCCTATCACGGATGGACCGGAAATATTCCTTTCGTTTGGGGTTGTTCTGTACTTTGCAATATACATGTGCGCTTCTATAAAGTCCAAATGTACATTTTTGTATGTTCAACTACGATGATGCTATCTTTATCGGGTTGTATTTAGATATATTAGAGTGGGTTCTTCGGGTTCTTCAGGCAAGTAAATTAAAATACCTAGTTTCTAAGAAGGAGTAAATGTTTGCATTGCCATAATACATCGAGTTCGTAAAAGTTTAACACCTATTTATTTTATACCAATAAATAAATTTAAGAAGCATCCTAAATGGAACATGAAGAAAGTAACGTTCGAATTTCCCGCGTTTTGCTTTTGAATGCTTGACAAGTTTAGATGTATGCATATTAAAGAACTTATGTTCTAATCATGATCAGTGACTAAAGATTCATTACGTTAGGCAGTATAAGTTTGCAAATATTGTAATTTGTAAGACAGAAGTCCGTCATGTACTATCTTATCCTGCTGCATTATGCACAAGACCAGAGTTCAGAGTCTAAGAGTCCTAGACTATGGATCTGAAAAGAGTCGGCGGGCCGCATGATAATGTCACCGCGGAACCAAGTTTGCCGGGGGATATGGGCCATGACCTAGACTACTACCGAAGTTCAAAACTTCTGAATGATAAGCTGACGTAAAAGCAGCACACCGCTATGCTCCAGCAGAGGGCAGTGCGAAGGTCCATTCGTCGCGTGCTTCACCGTGGAAATGATGGTCATTCTCCTCCCCCTGTCCGTCGCGTGACCACGGTGTCACGTTGCCAGGGGTGCATCTGTGAGGGTAATTAAGGACACGCTTCCCAGCCAGGGTTGCCAAGGCAACGCACCCAAAACCGCAATATTATGCAAAAGTTGATGGGGAAAACATCTATCGTGTGCACGTGATGCATATGCGTCACTTTTAGCAGGTGTCCACGAGACACCACTGTACCAGAACTGGGACTGTTGCACACCAGGTCCAGGGGATCGATCGTTCGTTCCGATTGGACACTCACCCCTGCAGTTCCCATGTGTCACCCGGATCAGGTATTGACAAACAATGACGTTACGGTCACCACGCCCTCCTCCCTCGTGGTCACGCCTACCTTCTGAGTTGGCGCTCATGGCAACGTTGGGCTTTATTGCTATGATGAAATACGAGTGGCAACCGCAGTGTCTCGTCATGTGGAAGGACCTCGCGAGTGCCCGTGGTTCCGATTCCGATCCGGATTGGCTCTTGCGGATCTGGTTTAAATTCAGGACCTGTTGAACATTGGAGTGGGTGCCTTAACTCCACGTTTTTTTGGGGGTTGTTCGTTTTTGTTTTGCAACGTCCTGTTAAGTGCTCACAACGAAACATCAGAAGATAAAAAGTAAATTTCGAGTTTTACACGAACGCAGTTTCGATGTTAAACGAAAGGTAAAGTCTGAGGCACGTATTTTTAAAATCTGGATTTCTCCGGAAGATACTTCTTTGTGCCATCAGGTGGAACCTGCAGAATGGTGCACTATTTTTTGGAAAAAACTTTTGCCTGAAAGTAAGTTTTTAACAAATTTTTGTAGGGGAAATTACGCGGTAATACCCGTTGAAATATCAAAGGGCTCTCCTGTTAAAAGAGCTTTAAGCAAGTCGGTTCTAAAAAAGAACACGTGGACTACTGATGATGCGAACTAAGTTTCGGCATTTAGTCAATAAACAAAAAAGTTTGAGGACTTATATGTATATTGGAGAGCGTATATTCACTTTGGTGTCATGAAGCCTACCATTTTTTATAATGAATCACATTCAACGGTGTATTGCTGCGTACTTGTTTTGTTTTCATCTACATTTCGTTTTTAAAAAGTTTGTCAAACTTTGTTGAATGGACTGCTCGAGTTGTGGGTCGCAACGATAACCACGTGATGTGGCCTTGGGGTTGTTTTCATAAGTTCAACCAGTAGCCTTGCAAATTTGGGAAGATCTGGAAATGAGCTTGCATTTTATTCACCACGGAATTATGCTTGAAATTAGTATTAAACACCAGTTTATGCTGGAATTTTCTGTTAATTATAACTATTTTGTTTTAGTATTCAAAAAGTTTCTCATATTATAAATGTTGAACTTTTTTCAGAATCATTTGGAAAATATTGTTATATTTAGTCATTGGAGAAGTCCTTAAAATTTAGAGGAAAAGCCTTCAGATCCTTGAAATGTGCTAGCATTTTATCCAGAAATTTTACTGGACACTCTGATCTTATGAACGGCCTTGGGGAAACCAATATCGATTTGCCGGTATTAATTCAATTCCCGTACTCTACAGCCAGCACAAAAGAGCCATGGTATCATTATGGGACTCCCTTATAATTTGTTTTCAAAACTGCTCAATGGAGTTTATGCAGATTAATAATAGTACTCTGAGAAGAAATCGACAAGTTGATGTTACCTTTAAAAATCGGTTGAAACCGTCCTTCTTTCACGACACCAATTCATTATATTCCGTGCGCTGCATTATGTATTCGACCCTTTAAATAACCCTAAACTACACAACTATGGTCCTAAACTCCATTCAACCAACCAAATGTGAAACAACTTTAAACGGATCACATAAAGGATGATATAGTTGGCGCTGAGAATATCTAAGTATTGCCAAAATACACCATAAAACACAGAACACCTGTTGCACTGGGTATGTGACGACATGTGTATTTCCAACGAAACACTTATCGTGTTTCTACCCTAAACGCTTATCTTAGTGACACCACACTCGAGCGGTCCTTTTTATTCCAATGTCATATCATTGAAATTTATAAGGGGCTATTCAATGACAGACTCTTAGTCCAACTTGTTCTTTTCGTCCGTCCGTGCACCTCTGCTTCCAGCCTCAACCATGTTTAACCTATTCCGGTCGCAGTCGGAACTGATCCGCCAAATCAAGGGCCTAGACGACGATCGTCAGCACGATCGCTTCAACGTGAGAAAGCCCGGCGTCGACTATGACAAGTTTCCAAGGCCCATCAGGCCCCGCAAAAGCATATCTGGAGCTAACAGCAGCGAACGTTCGTTGCCCCTGACCGCCCTTGGGGACGAGAACGGGCCGTTTGGAGCCGGCGGCGACCGGGCCAGCCGCCGGCGGAAGAACAACAATAACGTCGTGAACAATGCTTCGGCCATGGTGGTAGAGTGCGACATGATGACCACCAACCTGTGCGGTCTGAGTGCCCTGGCCAGAGCCGCCGGCTACGAGGATGCGGAAGCCGCCGAAAATGGTAACGGTGCTCCCGTCGGTAATGACCAGTTGCAGTCCATAGCCTTCGCCTTCTCGCACCTGACGCTGGAGGCCGGGGTCAAAGAGCAAGTGGTCAAGAAGAGGTAAGGGGACGGGTCCGTCGTAGCGATCGATTAAGGCCCATCATGGTGTTTTAAACCAAAATGCTTATTAAGATTCATTAATAGAGCACACTCGGATTTACAGAAAAAAAAAGTTTCATTACATTTTAAACGTGACTAGACCCAGGTTCAGTTCAATTTTGTTTGGAGTTTGGTTCAATTTTCCCCCCACTGAAGATCCCCACTGAACGGAAATAATTTCATATTAGCCTGCTGAGCTTTTAATTATGTAGGCAATCACTGATTGCTTCGCTGCATGCAGTGTTTGCTCACCTACAAGGGGCAGCTAGTATAGCGTTTGAGATCTCCAATACAACCAATGTATTATTATTATTACCCACACGATTTTAAGTTAATGACAAACGTGTTATCATATTTCTGATTTTTATAAATTAAATCTGCGGAGGTGGTGGGAAAGGGAAACTCATTTTAGACAAACTTTTGATAGTTTTTGGCATCTGAAATTTTGCAATCCCTTGTTGGTCGTATCCATCACATTCTCATGAATAAATTAACCAATCTGTATACATGTAGATATTCCAGACCGTTTATGTTTGCTGTATTTTTAACAGTAAAAATAGAGCATATTTTTCTGGATTGAATATATGTAGATGAGTGCTGTAAACTTTTTACGATCTTCCTGCTTTCAATGGCCGTTTGACCTTTTACTTTCTATATCCTTAGTAACTTCTAGTTGGGTTTCAATGACGGCATGGTCCGGACGTAAACATCTTTTTTGGAAGCAGTTGCTATAAAATTCGATACCCAAAAATGTTTCGTTTCATGACTGGGATTTTTGAAGCTTTCTAAAGATCAAGTTGACTTTTGATATTTACCATACAAGACATTGTTTTCAAATTCACCGCAGTTGAGAAATATTTTTTAAAAACTTAGAATAGATCTTTAACCGCTTCAAAATCGTCAAATAAAGTTGGCCTAATCCCAATGGCGATTTACCTTAATCGTCACCTATTCCTTGGGTTTGACATTTCTTGCTAATCAATAAGGCACACACCGAGTGCAGATTTTCCCTTTGTTTATGTCGAACAACGCGTTTTCGTATTGATTAATCTAATCTAATATTAATCACCTGTGCGGCTAGAAATTAATACGCTCATCGCGACTGCTAATCAATTTTTCACTTGCCTGAGTTTATTGGATCGCTGTAATTAATTGTTAACCGTTAATCAACGAATTTGCTGCATCTATAAGTGAACATTCCGTGTCAATGAATGCAGGTCGGTGCTTCGTCTAACAATGATATGCATTGTAGACAGATGTGACCATTTCAATTTTATATTCCATTAATATAAGTCTATAATATATACACATACCGCAATTTGAAACGCTTTTTAGACAAAGGGGCTTCTACAAATGACTTTATATATATGGTTAACTGAACCTTGTTTTTATAACCTCGAACATGCATGGGTCAACTCAAGGATGAAGTTTTTCTTCAACAGAGAAACATATTATTATTGGACATTATTGGATTATTGGACATTTTGCATTTTACAGACAGCAAGTAATATGACAGAACTTAATCTGTCTTCTACATATGTGTAACGTACAATATATCAAATATTAAACATTTTCCAATTCACAATCCAACATATACAGTGAAGGACTTGTATTAGTTACCAGTAGACAAATAGGGCGCAATGGGGGTTATTATTTAAGTCATTAACTTTGTAGCCATTGTATCTAATATGAAAGGATAGAGTAACTTCATAGATTCATATTCTGATGTGGTGTTATCTTTTAGAGTATGTGTCTGAAAATAGTAATCAAAACAGTGAAAATATAGTTTGTTTATTGTCAGCAATGGCAAAATGTATTTTGTAGGAGAATATGATGGTGTAATTCTCATAGAAATTGAGTATGTCTTCCATGTACAATTTATATCAGTGCATGCTTTTCATCACATGGTTTTATAAACGAAAGTTTTTCTTAAAATTTTAAAAGTTTTGAAGTTTTTGACCCGCGTCTTTTTTCATTCAATTAAAGTCACCCCATTCAATAATCAATGTGACATATTGCGATCTAACAAATTTCAAGCTAAATATTTTGAGGTTTCTATGGTTCCCCAAATAATTGATGAAGTTAGCTGCAAAACATGGCAGACCGACACACGAATGCATGTTGTTGTTTTTTTTTGTTTGAACCAAAATGCAATTTCATTCGTTTGCACAAGCATGTTGCCAAACCCAAAAATGCACCGATGTTTGGGGATTTTTTGCCATTAGCAGCTGTGCTAGGCAATCCACTTAAAAATACATTAACTTATTAAAAAAGGAGGAGTGATGAAGGGGGCAAACAATGGCTATGGTATTTATGTACTTACTATAATAAAACTGTCCACCAGCAAGCACCGATATTAATGGTTAGTTTCGTTAAATAAATGATCAGGTGTTGTTGTTAGGTTGGGTACGTTGTCGTGTTTCTCTCATAAGCTTAATTGAGTTAATGATGTCACTCATTTGCCTTCTGCGCATTTAGTTCCAATTTGTTTAATTTAATGCTTCGATTAAAACCGACGTAATTAATTGGAATGGGATCGTGTCCGAAGATAAAGGACCGCGGCTTCGTTTTAGGGGAAAAATTCATTCATTATATATGTTGGACAAGAGTCACCACGTGTCTCAGTCGGCTTCATCAGAATCATTAAAATGGTTACTAAAATGCCTGCTTGATTAGTAAAATCTAACTATCGTCCTCTCATAACAAAGTGGAAATTTTGGATCATGTAAATGTATGCTCATGGGCACGAATATGCGATTCTTTATGCACTATATAGTTTTGCAGAAAATGATTCAAATGCTAAGCCAATTAGTTGAACGTTGCAAATATTCGAAGTATGAATGTCAGTCAAACCAGTTTCTCAATCAGTTTATTTGTTTGCATATTGATTTTCGACGCTTGGCCTATTTTCTGAATCATTGAGAGCTGAACATGGAACGTGTGGAATATTGACAAATCATAAGATACACATTTTGAACATTGCATGGAAAGTAACTAACCATAAATATAATCATCTGTATAACTAATATTACTGATACATATACAATTGGATTATTGATTAATAGTGTCTTGAGATTGTTTTACTTTATTGTAACTTTGAGATATTTTCTATTGTGGCTACAAGATTGTGTTACATATATCCTCGTTGGTTGAAATGTGTTTAGTTATTTTTAGTGCAATACTTATAGAGATCGTACATGGCCCTTTTCCCCATAGGCCCTGGAATTTGAACAATTTAGGAACGCGTGTTTTGTTCTATAATACAACTGTCCGTATCATTATTATAGGTTTATTGGTCGTGACAAGCCTTACTATTTCTATCAAAAATAATTGTTTGTTTGGAAACGCATTGTAGTCCAATCATTAGCATGTTTTCCTTGCATTGCAGCAGTACATTGCCCTCTCTCAGACGTCATTATGCCCGTTATGATTACACCGCTCTTGAGGATGAACAGCTGTTGGGTCACTCGGAGAAGGCGGAAATGGACAAGCAGTTACACAGAGGAACCGCTAGAGGTTAGGTCTTTGCCAGAGAGTCCTTCTTCTCTATTAACCCTGCGGTTATGTTTATCTCAGAAAAAAGTGGGGCCAATCAAATGCTCAAATGAGATGTTTTTGGTTGATTCTAGTATTACCTCTTGTAAAGGGCTTTTATATGGGCTCGCAGATGGTCCCTCTGCCCTATTTTCCTACATAAAGCTAAAATTTAATTTGGTAAAATAACATTTTGTGAAATGGTGGCATTTTAAATAGGAGATAAACAATGTTATCCTGTGGGATCTTTGAGAAGGAGATTATGCAAATTTCATAAGCAAAGGCTCATGAACCGTTTGAATTTGCTTTTGTTTTTCTTTGTAACAGGAAATGCACTCTTGACGTGCCAATACTACTTACGAACTTCCGGTCGTTATACTTATTTGGAACAGCTAAATGATATAGGTGCGTTCACACTCATAAAACACACTTTTGTCATTGATGGATGCAATAAAGCTAGAATTGCTAGAATATTGAGAGATAAACAGCAATGGAGGAGTTGTGTTATATGGTTTTTTTTCGGGCGGTTTTTAGGAAGTCGTATTGACAAGTATTGGTTCCTCGCCCGTGATTCAGTCTTAAAAACTGATAGAATGATGACCATGGTCCCACATAACGAGTACTCCGCTTTGGCAGTCAATGGTCCTACTAAAAAAGTGCTTTCGGAGTTGTTTTTGGGCTTACAGGTAAAGCAAGTGCTCAGAGAATGATTTTCATTTCTGTTTAAGAATTTGTTGTCTAAAATTAGTTTCCAAAACTTTGCAGCATCCGTACATCTACCCCATTCTTGAAGTGGATTTTAAGACAATGGCTGAAGACACATTCGTGATTATTATTTTTCCATTTAATTGCTTTGGAAGTTTGAAAGATCTTATTTATAGGGTGAGTATGAATAATATGTTGTGTATATTCGGTCCTGAATGGAACATTATACTGTAAATTAGAAACATCATAAACTTTTTCAACATAGAGCAACTGCAAGGATGACTGGCAAGATAAATATGGACATAGAAGTGTTGGATTACCAGAGTCTCAAATTCAAAGGATAGGAAGGCAAATTTTAGAGGTAAATAAAGTATTATGAGTAAATTATCTTTAAAATTGATACTACGGGAAATAACCAGTCATTTTTTGCATTTATTGAAAAATTATGGCATATTTCAAATATGGCTTTGTGAAAAATGTTGTGTTCAAAATTCACGGTTCTTTATATTAAATAAATCCTTCTTAAAAAATGAATCAGATGAGAAAATAACCACACAAAAAATATTTCTATTATAAGACATAACTTTATTACAAGCATTATATGCATCGTCATACATATAATTTCAAGTAATCGATTCTGAAATAATTTAGCATTCCAAAATTGAGATTTGCAAACATGGAATTAATTTATATAAAGTTCTGGTAACATTTTTTGTTCACTTTGTTTCTGAAACGTGAGATTATGAGCAAACCAAATCTATATTGCATGATATTTTCCTTCACAAAAATATGTTGTTTTCCCATCGATATTTTTCCTTACATGTGTGTTAAGTGACTGACTAGGAAAAGGTCAGTTATGTACACAATGCAAACCATGTAAAATATGAAATAGCTTTTTTTCCCCTCTAACTTCAATAATGTTGAGTGAATTGAACAATAGATATCGCCCAAACCCACCATTGTACGTTAAAAGAAAACTGCCATGGTCGCCATGACAACAATCCCAATAGCAAACATTCTATAACAAATACATAATTGATTCGCTCATTCTTATTCATTTTGACTTTCTATTATATTTTATATTTTATTAAAATTATTACAGGCATTACTATTCATTCAAGATAAAGGGTTTCCGCCTTTTGGACATTTACATTCTGGAAATGTCATGATGCAAAATGGGGTTGCAAGGCAAGTACATGGGAATCCCATTTTCCATTCTCTGTCACGATGTGTGCTAATATTTTTTTATCAAATAAAACCTTTCAGATTAACTGGGTTAGAAAATACGATGCTAGGGTACACGTCTAGAATATATCCGATGCTAAGAAAACGGATCAGGGATTGTAGAGAAGCCATCGATACGCTTTGCTTCGGTAAGGTTCACTCTTTTGCTTACGCTAAGCCACTTTGAATGTATCTTAGGTAATTTTTACTGTTTTATATCACTTCAGGTCATATTTTATTTGAAATGGCTGCTGCATATGAACTGAATACTGCTCATCCGACAAGCAAACATTTGCAGGAAATTCAGAGTTATACTCAGATTTTGCAGGTGAGGCGTTTGTTGGTTCTTCACGAAGTATTGAGCATATTTCATCAGTTTTATACTGAAATTTGCCTTTAATCAACTTGCAGGTGCTCAATTTTATATTTGATAATGATGGAAAATATCCGAGTATCAAAGAGGTAGTAGTGTTTAAGATTTTTACAAATTCTAATCAGTTTCATTTAGGTTTAATGTCCGTTTTTAATTTGCATTGTAGCTGTCGTTGTTGGATTTTTTTCGAAATCTTGATCTAAGGGAAATGCGAGGAGCTGCATCGCCTGTAGGTCATTGAATTCTAAAAATAATTTGAACTGTTGTCGATACTCAAGTTTTGTTTATTGATGTATTCAATGTTTTTCAGCCTGTATTTCAATCGAAATTGTCACAGAGTGTTAAATGCCTCCTGAAAGAGGTTCGTCGTCATCAACGATTTCAAAGGTAAAACTCAGGGATTTTTAGATATTATAAGAATTTCATATCCGCTTGAATATATTTTTTTTTTTAATGATTAAAACGAAATAAAAACTGGGGAATTTCGACTTTGGAAGAGAGGAGGGAGGGGATGTCTTATTTGCAGTAATTCTTAAAAAATACATTACGTCAGGCATTTTTATCATTACTTTAAAATGGCTCTAATTAACAAATTGTGAATAAAACATTACTGCTTGTAGTTGTGCATATTGGAAAATTGATTTTGCATTTTTTAAATGTGCATTGCAGAAATAGCAAACGTTCACATTCGGCTTCCTCGTTAGAACCAATTCCTTCGTGTAAAGAAAAGAAATCAATAGCCATAAACGATCCAATGTGAGTATGAAATAAACAAGTTGATATAATTAAAATACGTCAAATTTTTTTTTATTCGCATGCGTATATTTCTGTTTTTTACTTTTGGTTACAATTCAGACATGAGAAGAAAGCATGTTTATCTTTTCGTATCGTGGTGCACAATTTATTGGCCTTTGGAAAAGTTATAATTTATTTATAGAGATTTATAGATTTATAGATCAATAGAAGAAAGCGCTTTGTATTAGAGCTGTCTCACAAGACTGTGTCGGGTTTATACATAAGCATTCACGTCACAATACAGGATGTTTCATGATTTGTAATGCAGAGAATTTCCACTATTTCGATCTCCGATTATTTGATACTACCAAAAATCTTTAACTTTAAAACTTTAATATAATGTGTTGGGGCATAAACAACGATTGGCAGAAAGCTGCATGTTAAGGAATTTTTGAATGTTGGTATAGTTTACTCTATAATCCATTATAGAGTTTTAAAAGAAAGAGTGTATTTTTCTCATATTTAAAAAAAAAAATTCGTTGTGAAAATTTAGTATCTTGCAACCAAACATTAAAAATTATTGAAGTCATGTTAATTATCAAAAGCAAGGTACAGGAATTCATGTACGATGTTGGTATTCACACGAAATATTATTTCTTCCGAATTTTATCCAGAGAAATGTGTACAGGCATTCATCGAAATCTATCGGCTTCTTACACGGCTGCCCACTCTGGTGCCAATTGTTTGGTGGTGTTGGAAAACGGCGACATCAACCATCCTCTTGGTGTTGCAACTGTCGCGGCGTCGTCGTCAAACAGACATTGGTCAGATTCTGCCAAATCCACACCTTACAGTTCGCTGCTGGACGTGTCCGGTCACCTGATGGCCAGTGCCAATGCCTTGGACGAGTATCACACTCCACCGACAACGCCCACTGTCAAAAGTGAATTGGATTTAACTCGTATTAGCACCTCTAGAAGCAACGGAGGAGGATCCCACGAACTGTCTGCGCCAGCCACTACAAATCTACTTCAACAGTGTTTTCAGAAAATCCAAACTACCTTCGAAGGCGCTGTAAGCAAAGCAGCGTCGAGGGATTCCATTATCTGATGAACTAATTTCGAATGCTATTTGAAGATGATGAGAAAAACAAACGACGAATTTTTAATTGTGGTTCGTACCATTGTTAAAAAAAAAGACGAAAAATAGGGTATAAAACAAAACTGAAGGTCAGTCTGACGAACAAGTAATTACGTTTGTATCAACCTCGCTGCATTAACTAAAATGTGATCCAGATTTTATTCTTAATAGAATTTAGAAAATTAAATGAAAGCTAAGCTGGGCTCAGGAGACTAGTTTCCGACATTGGTCGCCATTGGCAAATGCAGTTATTTTTTTAATTTACGGTTTTTTTCTTCGTAGTTGACATTTCCAGCATATTTCCTCACCTTAATAATACAGGAATTTAGATTTTTAAAAAACGCTTTGCTTCAAAACTCCCCAAAATTCATACGCCAAAATATCAAGAAAGGGACATTCCATTAAAATAAACATGATGTATTAATTCTGTGAAACTGACATGCTTATTTTAAAAATTTTGACGTTAATGTTTAACAACGTCATATTTTATGCAAATGACGTCATATTTAAACCAGAATAACGTGACATTTTTAAAATTGGCTAATAACCAGAAGATATCATTTTAGGTTAGATTGAACATTGAGGTTAGATATATTTGGAAAATATCGTTTTTTAGATAATCTTATCATATACACTGACATTTACTGACATGTTCATCCATTTCCGCACTTTATTTTCTGCAACAACATGTTGATTTATTTTAAAGCGAATTTAAATTAAATTAAATGCACGTTTTCATCACAGGATTTAAAATTTAATAATGAGGCACAGTTTTCAGTCGATGTGAAAGCAAGCATTTAATCTACTTACTGTATGTTTTAATAGAACATATCAACATCATTAAACATTTTATTTTTACACGCCAAAGTTTCCAAATTTTATACGTAATGTTGATGCTTTTGTCAAATTTGACAAAATGTGTAAAAAAATACCTTTATCTCAGGTATAGTCCAAAATCCAGTGATAAAAACATTCCAGTGAATTAAAACATCTCCTGAGCCGGTGTGCTATGTAATAATATTACTATGTCATGCTAACACATTGCATGTGGAAAAAAACTATGAGTAGGTAGATGCTTTATGACATGTTGAAGAGTGATATAAGCTTAGATATTTATTATATGTAGCCTTAGACGAAGATTTCAGATTTAATTAGTGATAAAACAATATGCAATCAGCCGTTCTGAGAAATTAATGTAGATTTGTAGAGAGATATATTAATATTTTATCCAAATCCTACTATGTCGGATAACAAGTTTGATCTCCCAACCAAGCTCTCATTTTTTGTGTCATAATGAAGGTTTAATGAATGGCAATTGATACACATCAACGTTTTCGCCAATGAAATTTTATATATGAAAAAACATACGAAGCAATAGTTAAAGGTGACACTTTTTACGAATTTTGGGACATTTGTAAAATGGGTTAAGGAAAATTGAACACTATATATATATATATTTAAATAATTGAGCAGTGATTATAAAACATTCCACATAAATGAGACAAATTGGGGTGATATTTTCACTTGTTGCCCAAACATGTAATAGTTTTTAAACCATTGCTTGTAAATATGTTAATTGAATTCATAAAATCAAGTTTCTTAAAAAAAGCTGTTATTTATGGGGGTTTTTCAATTATTTAATAATATGCATTACATATAACTACAGAGCCGTGGAAATGAATCGATACAGATCGATGTGCGGTTCAGGCAGGGTGACCACGACTTGGGTGCTACTTTTTCCCTGTCATAGGGAAGAGATTCAAATAGAGTCGCGTAGGAGATTCGTAGGCTCAAACGTTTGATTTACTGATTTTTCGTTTATATTAATCGTGAAGTTAGTAAAATAATGGCTTCAAGTTCAAGTTTGAAGAAGTCCGACGAGAAAACTGATAATGATTCGAAGGAGGGAGGTGAATTTCAGTGTCAGATTTGTGGACTAAAGGAGAGGTATAACTACTTCGGAAAGAAGCCAAAGTTTGCACCAAGTTATGTGTAAGTTTACTGATTATCATATGTTTTTATAGAATAAGAACAAATTTCGATTTTCCTTGATGTGCATTACAACAAAGTCTCGCTCCCCATTTTAATAGCATATGTGCACAATTTGTGCCCTTTCCCTAATTGCCTCCTTCCCCATTCGTAGAGTATTTCTCTAATCCGGATGGAAGGGTATAATGAAAAGAGACCCACGCGCCATCAGTTATGACCTATGGAGTCATTTGGCGACCAAAACTGGCCTAGGGCCCGTGATTAACAAATCCTAACCCTCGTTCCCCACACCAAGTGGAATCCGGGTTGGGTGCAGTAATTCGCATCCAAGGGGTTACGATAACTTGCAAAAGTGTGCAAGGTTGAATGTGCATCTGGTCCATTTTGCAAGAGCAAATATTTTGTATCTTTAGGTTTCTTGAAGACGTTTATTTGGCAATTGATCCATTCTCGTCACAGGTGGCTAAGAAGTCTTTCCTGTTACTAGGCTCTAATTGCAGTCTTTGTAATGCTACTGTCTGCCAAAGTCCAGTAAGCAAATTAACAATATTAACGATGATAATTCACTACTATGCTTGGGTCAATACCAGTAGTATTTTTAGAGAGTTTATTGCTTTTTTTTGTAAACTTTATTATTATTATTGTAGGGATGCAGTTTATTTTTCGCTAAATGGGTATGCCTAAAATGTGCCAAATGTAAACAACATGATTTTCCCATTGAAATTCAGCAGGTATTACATTTATTGACAGAAACTTGAGTATCTAAATAAATCACTGTAATATTGAAATTGCTATTTCTATTTAGGAAATAATGAAGAGGTGTCAATGAAATTTTAATGAATGTGAAAAATGCAACTGTTTATACTGGTTATGCAATAGGTAAGCTTATTTTTTGATCAAATATTATAATAAGTAATTAAGAAAAACTAATCAGCAGCGGTAATTTAGTCTCGTGTATGGAGATCTGAGTCATAATTGATCATGACGTCGTGACATTTTCGTTCAAAGTAAATGCAAAATATAATATCTTTTTCATATATCTGGTTGCTATTTCTCAGTCTTTATTGTGCATTATCAGAGTGAGTGAAGTGTGTTGAATGACAATTTTACACTGTTTATAATAATTACTCTTATGGAAGGTTTTGGAAGGTTTGAAAATTATTTGTGACATAACAGTACATACATAATTCACAATTGTACTGAAAAGCAAATCAAAGGTTCTGCAAATACTGTAAATGAGTGAGTGCTTGTTTATAAATTATATGAGGCTGTGTTGAGACAGTAAGTAGTTTTTAGTACTGATTCATATGTTCATTATTAACGGGAAAGCTAATCAAAGGCAGTATAATCTTGTCAAAAGTGGAATTATTTATAGGATTTGGGAAAAGTTTAAGGGAGATTCTGGTTGTATCTTTGTGTTTATATCACAAAAATGATTGGTAATTATTACATTTTGTAATGCAAAAGTTAGTGGCAAATAGCCATAAACATGAAGGATTCATAAATGACAGTTGTGTATGAATAAGATATATTTTAACTTTCCAGTACTTTAGATTTAGACACAAAATTTGGTTTTTTTGGGGGGGAGAAAAAAATTGACACTGCAAAATTGGTTAATTAAATGAGAGAATTGGTCAGGTGGAAATGAAGGCCGGCTGCAAGGCCACCATTGTTCCTACTTTGGCCATCTTTTGAAATGACTAGTGAATAATTGGGCTCAAATTCATAAACTTTCTTTGTGTATCAAACATGTTTTGAAGTTATTAAATGAAGGCTTCAATTGTCATAATTTTTAAGCCTTGGCCTGTGACCTATTTAATGTTTGTACATTTATATTTTCGTTGCTTCATATCCTGGAATTTTTTTAGCGATTCGTAATTCCTTGTAACAAGTTTCACTTTTTTATGCAAAAAAGGACTTTTCAGGTGAAATCCTTAAGGCCATTTCACGTAACATGTAAGCTACGTACCACTCACTGATCAGTTATCAGTATAAATTCTCCCGTGGATGCAAGGTTAAGGTCAGGGCAAACCAATCAAATACAAGCTTGAGCCATCATTGGACCACCCGCTGATTATGAATTTTTTTTTAAGACGTGCACAATAAAATAATAAAAGTTGAAGAGTTAGGATGCTGGAGAAACAATGGGAATGATGTTTGTAGGAATCGCGTTTCTCGTTTTTCATTATGCTGCTGGGGTGGGTAAGTGGCAATGTACAAATATTCAAACTTTTTTGATAGTACGGCCTTTCATTCACCAAAATTATTATAATTTTTATTAGTATAACAGAAATTCTTGTGTTTATTAGTGCTTTAGGTTTAGCTAATTAGCCTTGACATGTTTACCTTCAAAGAGTATTGTCCTTGGTGAGCAGGTGAGCAGTGGCAAACAATTGGCACATAAAGCACAAAAAAATGATATTTTTTTTTCAGAATCTTTCGAGCTCTATTCTCCAGAGTCGGCTATGTGTTGTCGAGGAAAAGTGCTCTTTCGTGGAGAAAACGAATTTTCGCTATGCTGTGGAAATGCCGTTTTTGACACGAGGCACGAGATGTGCTGCGGCGAGAAGGTATTCAAAGTGCCACACGAAGAATCCCAGGAAGGCGAGACTTCTTCAAAAAGATCGAAAAGCCATGGCTGCTGCGGCGATTCTCTATTCAACTTCAAAAATCAGATGTGCTGCGAAGGCAAACTGATCAAGAAGCCTTTGGATGCTGACAACTCGACCAGTTCTTTTTCATGCTGCGGAAGCAAGATTTACAATATCAGCGAGGAGGATTGTTGCAGGGGAAAAATCATGCCAAAATCAAAGGCAAGTGAAGGATGCTGCGGCGAGAAAATTGTCGATTACTCTGAAAACCTTTGCTGTCAGAACGCTTTCACGGATGCATCTGAAACGCCGGAAGTGCACCCATTCGAGCAGCCAGGTGAAAGCTGTTGCGGAAGAAAGAAAATTCACCTGAAAAGAGAAATTTGTTGCAATAAGAAGATTATTCAACTGACAGGAAATTTAGAACAAAGGTAAAGAAAAGATTTTTACTTATACATGTATACCAAATTTGGAAATGTATTGTTTAGTGTTTAGGCTAGATTTGCTCATATGCTATATTTGGTTTTAAAAATTGCAGAACTTTAATACAACACTTTTCAATAGCAGAAATTAATTTATTTTAGGTCGAGAACAGCTTGTTGTGGTGACAAATTATGGTTAATTGATGCGTCTGAAATGTGCTGCAACGGGAAAGTCCTTCCTCGCAAGTCCATGCATGATATTTGTTGTGGTGATGCATCATATGATGTTAACACCCATATATGTTGTGATAGTCGAATCCTGGCAATGCGCAGCAATCACACTTACTGCTGTGGAACACAGTCTTACAATGCCAAGAAAGAGACATGTTGCTACAAAAGCTTGACGATTGTGCCACTGGAGAATGAAGATAGCACGAGGTGTTGTGAGTGATATCCTTCTCTATAATTCTTCACTGGTAAACATCAGTTTTTAAACATATATGCGCAGAATCTGTATTCTTTTCATGTAACACTAAAAACTTTGCAATTTCTGGGATAATTTTAAAAAAGCATTGAAATGTTTTCTTGAATTTGAGTAAGTGTTGTGTCTTTGCAAAATCTGGGAAATTCAATTCATTTTCTACGAAATACATTTTAATATCTAACGAACTATTTTGTACTATCCTGAGTCTATATTTTTGTCATATTTTTATATTGTCATGCCTGGTATAATGTCAGCCATATCTTATGATGTCATTGCTATAATAAATAGAAAAAACACATTATGAGCGATTTATTTTTATTTAAATCATATTTCGTATAGTATATAATATTCAGGTATTTTTTTAAAATTTTAGTGGCGATTCAACACTTGTAACTAAAGGTACGTATAGAATTAATTTAATTTTACGAAGTGCGTACATTTTGAAATTCAACCCGTTTAAATATTGCCGCCATGTGACGTAACGCTCGTAAATAGCCTTTGATTGGTCAACGTGCTACTCGCAGTCACGCGCTGATCTTAGCCAATAGGATAAGTGTTGAGAAATTTCCCTTATCGTTTGGCAACACTTCTTTGCGCGTGCGTGTTGGGACGTCGTTCCGATTCCAGTTTTCCGAGTTTTTTCGTTTGGTTAAAAATTTTCAGCTTTCGCCATTGAAACTAACTATGTTAAAAATCGGTTCAAATCGGATGCTAATCTAGTGCGCCTCTTAGGATTCAGGTGACTATTTATCGGGTGGTCGTCCTCCGCCATGAATAAGAACAAGAATGCTTATGATGGAAAAATCGCAGGGCTTTACGATTTAGAAGATACTTTGGGTCGAGGCCATTTTGCTTGCGTCAAATTGGCTAGGCATGTTTTTACTGGCGAAAAAGTTGCCGTCAAAGTAATTGATAAAACCAAATTAGACGAGGTGTCGAGAAATCATTTATTCCAAGAGGTGAGATGCATGAAATTGGTACAGCACCCCAATGTGGTGCGTCTGTACGAAGTAATAGACACCCAGACGAAATTGTATCTGATATTGGAACTGGGCGACGGTGGCGACATGTACGATTACATCATGAAGCACGAAAAGGGCCTAGACGAAGACTCCGCCAAGAAGTACTTCCGGCAGATAGTGCATGCCATTTCTTATTGCCACCGGCTTCATGTCGTGCACAGGGATCTCAAGCCCGAGAATGTGGTCTTCTTCGAGAAACTGGGAATGGTCAAGCTGACCGACTTCGGCTTCAGCAACAGATTCTGTCCAGGACAGAAGCTGGAGACGTCTTGCGGTTCGCTGGCTTATTCGGCACCAGAGATTCTACTCGGAGATTTGTACGATGCGCCGGCAGTTGGTAAGATGGCACTTTATTTACTTGATTTTGCAATTTTCTTACAACAGTTTTTTAGCTTGGACTTGCAGACCTCGACTACAATACGCGGCATTGTACACATCATATGGGTAGACCAAAATGAGGTATCGGGAGACGTGTAGGTGTCCTGCCATTAAAAAGGCAATGGCACGATAAAGAATTCGTTGGAGTTTTCTTCAAATTTATTTCAACCTAAATTTTATTTACAACACATCGTCAGGTGTTCTTTGATCGCTCGATCTTCTTGGTCAGAAGTATACAGCAGCGTGTCTAGGATGGCCAAAAAGTCTACAAAAAGCTCAGATCAGTCCCAGTTGATTCCAGGCAAATGTCAGGATAGTTCCTCTAAAAATCTTCAGTAACTGTGCTCCTTCCCCTTCATTTTCTTCCATTTCCTTTTTCATTCCCCAACCTGGATGTATGGTGCTTTCCCTATCAGTGTTTAGGCCTTAGATGTCTTTGGACCACTACAGATTTCTTTTATTTTCAATACTTCTAAGTAGGCCCCCAATAATTATACACATGCATGATGTGATGTGAACTCCTCTTCACTAAGTAAAATAGTGGACTAAATGGAAATGTAGATTAATATTTACATGTATTATATTTATTACAATATTATTTTGTGAGATGTTCACCATCAACTGTTACATTACTTTCTCGGGTATTTAATTTTGCATCAGTGTCATGTGTTGGCAAAAAAGAAGGCTTGGAATGAAGTTGTTCATAATCTTTGGAAAATATAATTATGGACACACGTTTATAATGACTTTGCATCCAGTGACTCCATTTAAATATTTTGTAAATCAATCATTACAATTTTTCTATCCCGTTGTGCTGATAAGAGGCCTTTGCACTATTTGGATCATTTTTGAACATAGTCCCCATACTATTTGAACGATATGGATGGCTGCCTTTTTATCAGGCCATATTTTATAGCTATTTTTAACAGACTCGTTTAAATGCTTCACATTTATTTTCTTCCTCTTCCTTGGTGTCACGAATACCTCTAGCAATATCCTACTAAATGGTTGACACTATGGTCATACAGGCACTAAGGGTGTTTAAAATTTTCATGGCCTGACACAGATACATACAACACTTGTATAAACAAATGTGGGTTTTTAATCCACCAGCTCCCTATTGATAATTTGATTGGTTTGTTTAGCCAAGTCATAAATTATTTAATTCTTAGCTCTTAATCGTAATTTATATTAATGCTACAATTACAATACTTAACCAGTTGTCACTCGTTTTGATTGCGTGACCTTGCAGACTCTCAGCCAGTCAATTCTAGATTTTTGATTAAAGTTTGTTGCAAAATATAAACTAGACCAAGCCCATGAATGTGGGCGTTGGTGACAGCATAACAGCCTAACGGTTTTCTTACCAAACGATAACCGATTTGCATTCACTGAAAAAGGCGATTCTGTATTACTAATTGCAGTTGACCTTGTTAGTGGTGCCTTGATATTGGGTACCACCTTCTCCCTAACTTTTCAATTGGAATGATAGGGATCAATTTGCTTGTTATTAATGCTGGTCACACTTTATTCGATTTTACAGACGTTTGGAGTTTGGGTGTAATTTTATTTATGCTGGTTTGCGGTCAAGCGCCATTTCAGGAGGCCAATGACAGCGAAACTCTCACAATGATCATGGACTGTAAATATACCATCCCATCCCACGTCTCTGCAGAATGTACAAGGTAAGCTTAGCTGCAAATACAAGTTCAACAGCAGTTTGAATTGTCCTCTAGCCTGACGTTCTTATGCCCAAAAGTCTTAGTCAATATTAAATAAACTTAGTAATCGAACCAACTAGTATTTTTATTGTATTTATCAGGACTGTGACCATTTCTTTGTAGATTGATTGGAAAAATGCTTGTAAGGGATCCGGAAAAACGAGCATCCCTTGAAGAAATTGCAACCGATCCATGGCTGGAATCTATAACGAATGTTCAGTATGCCGACTACCTACCGCTTGTGTCCAGGGAGCATCTGTCTGAAGAAGATCACACTCATATCATTCAAAAAATGGTCACTGGAAACATTGCTATACAAGAAGATATTTTAAGGTAACTAACTGTTTACCTTATAATTATTTGCGTTTTAATTAAGTAGTTTTACTGTACAATTTTGTCAAACTCGCCATTTTTAGCCTATATCTTGGGAACTTGCCAAATATTTGCATGAATAATATACATTAGCTTTACTAATATAAAATGCATTGTAAGCTATGTTTACCATTGTATACAATCAATGAAAAATTAACATTTCTAATACGTTTCTTGTTGTTATTCAGTGCTTTGGACAAAAATGCTTACAATCACATTACTGCCACCTACTTTCTGCTGGCGGAAAGAAAACTGAGAGCACTGAGACAGGAACGAGCAAAGTTGCTAAATGCATCTCATGTTTCTGATTTATCAGCATTAGCAATTTCACCCAGGTAAGAGACTACATTTTTTATTTTACTCGTGGCGATGCGTAGTTTAAGATGATCTTTGCGTTTGACATATCAGTTTGGTAACTGAAAACTGCTCGCAATTCTTTGAATAGTTTGAGATTTATCAGATTGCTCTTTATATACAACAATTAAGTCTCCTTAAGTAAATAAAATTCTCCAATATTGTACAGTTATTTTTCCCTGTAATTTTCTATTCCGGATTTTCACCAAATTCCTTCCTATCGATTTTAGGAATCCGATGAATCCCGCTTGTCCTCCTGTTGAACCCAGCTTACCAAGAACTGTTGATGGTTTGCTGTCACCGCAAGAAACAAGACGGGGTTTGGCATCCCCGAGTACCATTCCAACAATGCTGGAATCGCTGCAAAGCCTGCGCAAACGTTCTGGAATGCAAGCGTGCACTCGTTTTGTCCCTTCGATCATAGACAACGAAACGATAGTGCCGACTGTTGGGAGCCCAATTGATGGTGGCACTCATAAACAGCGTAATTTCGAAGACCCGAAAAACGACACCTTTAAAAGCCTGGATTTGAGGAAGAAGAAACGCTTAAGCGCCGACTTGGAGCGACACGTCACAATCGTGGCTAATGAGAGGATGGATGCAGATGAGGATGGAGTTGCGGTTGTTCCCGGATCCAAAGAATTATCACCTTTATCTTCGGCTTCCATGAAACCGAACAAATTTAAGCCAATAGCGTCGCCAAATAACCGCAAGCTTCATTCTGTACGCAGTTCGCCACAGCTGACCCTTAACGAGATTTATGAGGAGGCTGAATCGGACGGCGATGCGACCATTGCCTCCAAATTTCTCGCCTCCTGCATCTCCAATTCGACGTCTTCTTCGCCTGCCAATCGCGTGCTGAAGACCCACCAGTCAGTGACGTCGCCAGTTATTCAGCGCAAGTACGAGCAACGAAGGCGGTACACAAAGGCGCGCACTGCCAGCTGCAGCAGTTCAGATGCCAGCGACGACGACACAGACCAACGAAAACGAAAAGCAGAAAAGCTGCGACGACCTGGATGGCGCGACGGGAGAAACAAAGATGACGATAATGATGGCGGCGATCAGGGCAACAATGGAACTGGACCACAGGGAGGCGGCGACACTGCTGGAAACGACGTCACTAGCTCGACGTCAGGCGATAAACCACATGGTGGTACTCCGCCTAAAAATCCTCCGACAACGGGAGGGAATCAACGGTGTGGCTTACCCGACCAGGAACCTTCATTGGACGTCACCTCTGTCGTTTCCAGCTGCCGCGGAATGGCCACCGGAAGTTCAAGTTCGCCAGACTTGCCTACGACCATAGAGTGCGAGTCAGAAGAGCGACAGCCAATGTCTTGCGTCAATACAGTGCTGGTCAATTCCCATCTACGAAAGGCTGAGGAACTTCGGCACAAGTGGGCGGCGTCGCCTTCTGCTTCCGAATCTTCGTCGCCAATGTATTCTCACTCGCGCTCTCCTGCATCCATAGCACGCAGCGTGGCCGACTCTGCATCGCCGCCACCCTCTCCTCTTAGTACACCCAACATCACCAGCCTGCGTCAGTCCAAGACCTTAAACCAACTGAACCGTTTCATCTCGTCGCCCACGGTTGCACTTCTCGGAAGCCCGTTGGACCTGGGGGGTAAAGAAAATGGCAGTGGGGGACTCAGCCAGCACTGCTCGGGCCCGCTCCACCTTCTAAACTTACGGCGACCGGGCAAGTGGAGACCGCCTTCCTATCCGGTCACAGCATCGTCAGCTTCAATGATCGCTGCCACAGCCGACGTTGCCACCAATGGTGACACACCTAGGACTAATCAGTACAAACATAGCTTGTACAGACTCTTGAAACACACCCCTCATTTAGGACCCAAGCGATGGGATATCAATAGAAACGGACTGAACGGGGCTACCCCCAATGGCGTCAGCTGCAGTTCTGACCGGGCCTCGCAGTACAGCGTGGGACTGCGAGTCGGATCGGCCTCCCCGACGGCATCGTCACACTCCAAATGCTGCAGCTTGTGCTGACCCCGCTTCCTTTGTTTATCGCCCTAAATGGAAGCCGCTCCCACCTCTCCACCTCGCATCATTTTAGATGCATCCAAATTTTTAGTTTATCTCAGTGTCAGCGCAGAAAAATCTCAAGAGAACTGCGCGTTTTACAGTTGCGAAACACTGTCTTCTTGGGATGAGCTAACCTGACTTTTGTTGTCACTCTCACTCGAGAATGTAGGTATTACCATCCGTTTAGCTCAGTTGGGCATACTGCGCTAATTTTTACATTCGCCAAACATCTTAACCTGGGATGAATCTCAAATGTAGTTTTTGTGACTTTTGGTTTTTATATGCATCACCTCTTAAGACGTGTTGCAAGGGGCTGTTGTGTGTACTTTGAAGGGTTGCAGGGAATCTAGTGCTTAGGCACGGTGGGAATTTTTTAATTTGATGTAGTGCAGCCGAGGTGACGCAATCAATGGCCTGATGCTACCTCAATGATGATGCCGACTTTTTTTGGAATTTTTGCAATTAAATTTGGCGCCATTTTGAGGCATGGCGATGCCATTTCAGTTATGCTGACGTCTCCATTGAAGCACTTTTTTTTCCTCAGACCAGCCGTTTTTTAAACGTCCGACCAAGGATAGCTTTTCAATGAGATTTTGACGATTTTTTATGATTTCTTTTCCCAAAGAATACGGGGAGGTAAATAAATCCGTTATTGCTTTGGCAACGGACCCCGCATGTAGCATGAGTATTTAGACGTATTCATTTTTGGGGCATGTGACGCTTGCAAATGCGCTCATTTTTTTTTTTTTTTTTTTTTGCTTCCATCCCATCAACTGTTAATTTTTTTTTTTTTTTTTAAACCAATCCAACCCAACTGTTTTTAGCATTTGTTAAATGTTATAACTATAACAATATTAATACAGTCTATTATCGTGAGCGTTAACACTTCGCAGAATTCTAGTGATATTCACACGTACACGCATATAAAGAGATCTTAGAGAATACGAATTATTTATATATATATATTATAGAACAATCTATTAAACATATTATGTGTACGTGTGTAGAAAAAAAAGGGATTGAATGATTGCGTTAGTATAGGGACGGTGTCCATCACCATTTTCAAATGTCTCCTTCTTGTCCTTCTTGCCCTCACTCATTCTCGTTATTAATTTATTTCATTTCTGTTATCTTTCATCGGATAATCCCTCAAAGAAATCAATTATTTTTCCCATTATTGATATTGATTTCCATTTGGAGGCGCTGTACGACACTTGGCTTTTAATCCTGAACGTGTTAGAGACATTGTTTTTACACTGATTAGGCCCGTTGCTCTGAAACTTGATTTTTATATAAACGTAAGGCATTGTTAAATTGCCCACAAGAGAGTGGTTCTGTACCATTTATGGTTTTAACATTTTGGAAATTTAACAAAGGGGGTTGTACAGCGCCACCTGCAGTCTTGGCAATCAATCCCGTAGAAATATTGCGTTTTAAATAGGAAAGGCGATACAATGAACATGTTGGCAGATTTTATTAAGAATTGGCCATTCAAACAAGTTTACCCATCTTAAATTGGAATTTGTTTTGTTTTCTCGTGTTCGCACCATCCAAACATAATGTAAACACTTCCCAATTTGTTTTTTATGGATCACATACTTTTTTTCATCAATGAGACAGCAATCATTTTTACCAAAACTACCATTTATTTTTTATAATGAAATTCTAAAGTAGTACTAGGTTCAACGAAATCACTTTTAACATTTTTAGAAATATAAGTGGGAAGCAAAGCTGTCCTTAAAAATTGAACTTGGGTAATGCTGTAGGTATGTTGAAGAGAGGTTTTTTAAGCATACGAGACGATTTAAGCATTTGGCTAATTAGGTGTAACTAGCTACTTTTTAAATATCTGTTATTCTGGATGAAGCCCTATGGGAATGCGACTCAGTTTCGTTTCCTTTTTATTCCAATTACTTTAACATTCGGATTATTTCCTTTCCCATAAATTTGTGAAGCTAAGACTACGTAATTTTACTTTTGTTCTACTATCCACCACATAGATATACTACAGTTTATAATTTAGACATAGTAAGGACCAACCCCGATACTTTGGCAGTTGCCATTTTATATTCAGTTTTCACAAATAACGAGCAATTCAGATGCCCACCATCTCTCAACCTTGTATCCTCTTGAATTCCCACTGAGCCTAGAATACTTGAGAAAAAGGGAGTATCCCTTAGTTCTACGTTGATTTTTAAAAAGTGCAATCATTTTAACTTTGGTATCCCATTATATGGACATGTAGTCAGATAATGCTCATTGGCAGACCTCCATAAGCATGCAATTGCATATTTTAAGAGACTGTAAGTCAATGCAATAAGCTAGCTCTCATTTTCTTTTCAGACTTATTCTAGGACCAATTTGTTGCTTTTTTTATTAAATCCCAGTGGCCGTGTTGACTAGTCAGATCCTGCGTTTTTATTACGTGATCGATTTTAGCCTAATTTTTAGTATTTGTAGAAGAGGGCCAAAGCTTTGCAAAAGGCGATACAGCCGTTATCTGTTTTGTTTTTAATTGTGTGTTAAGTAATTTCTGAATTCACCATGTCAAAGTTTCCCATCCTTGCTGCCTCTCACTTCATCATTGTTTCTTTTAAGCCTGTTCTCTCTGCCCCCTTCCCCAATCAAATTTAAATGAAGATTTTTGTGTAATATAGAATTTAACGGATAGGTATTATTAAAGTGTTGTTAGATATTACTCGAGCTGCCCCATCCATTTATCGCAATTCTTTTATAATAAAAATCAACAACCCAATTTTTAAACAAATATTCTTTCCTTGCCATTACACAATAAATACAAAATCACTACGTTTGAAAATGTAAATTCACAAAACTACTTGGGAAAGTCTATGTAAATTTTATTTTGCAGTAGAATGACATGCATAGCGACATGCGTGGAAATAATGCATGCAACAAAATTAACTTCTTTTTTATTAAAAATTATTTACTTTTATTTATTCTTTTTGAAATTTACAGAAAGTATGCGTGAATCCTACTTTTTTGGCTCTAAGTGGAATTTCATCAATCAGTACTATTTGTTTGCCAAAATATTTAAGATCTTGATTCTTTCATCTGATGACTACATTCAGTTGTTCCTTTGCAACCTCTTCGATTTGCTTATGAATACCGTTGACTTCTTCCTGTGTCAAGGTACGTTCCAGATGTCTGTAAACGATACGATAACAATGACTCCATTGCTTCTTCTTAAGATGATGGAATTTATCAGTCAAAGTAATTTGTTCGATAATGTCGCCGCCTACGCTTCTCGCAATGTCCAAGAAATCACTGGGTTCGAAGCTTTCGGGTATCCAAAACGACATGTCGCAATAACACTGGGGGAAATTGCTTATTGGCTGGGTAGGATAAAGTAAGTTTTAAGAATGCTGTAATGCAAAACGCTGATCTTATTTGAACGTTGAAATGCACGTTACCTTATAAATGATAGTCGAGTTAATGTCTTCAGTTTCAAATTGAGCCAAAAAGCCACTGTCCTGACTCCAAAACAGTCGAACGTCTGGAATATCTGCCAGTATGTGAGAAAAGTTGACATATGGTGAACGCCACAATTAGACCCTGATAATTTGTTGAGACCGTGATTGGTGCTGTTACTTACGAAACAGCTTCATAGCAAGTCTTTCCAGCCCAAATCCAAACGCCCAACCAATTTTATTTGAAGCACCAGCTGCAATGGACAGTAAATCAAACGTGAGTTTTATATATTGACAACATTTTTTGGACTACAAATTATTTAATCTCATTTTCTGACCATTTTCGAGTAGTTTGTGTTCTATGATTCCACAGCCCAGAACTTCCAACCAGCTTCCGTTATAGAAGATTTCCAGCTCCCACGATGGATGGGTAAAAGGAAAAGATGTTTCAACCCAACGCCATTTGGTGTCTGCACCGAACAAGACTCTGGCCATTCCCTCGATGGATTGTTTCATTTCAGTTTCCAACAGAGTTACCGCTTTGGAAGTGTGTAATTCCTGTTTGGCATTGGTTCGCACACCGTTTTCGAATATTCCTGAACTGCATTTGATATCAGGCCGCTGCTCCAGCTTTGACACACACAAAAATGTAAGTTTAAAAATTCTTGATACAATTGTTATCTAGATTTTAAGCATTTTTTTTAATGAATTTCTGGTCAGGGTCGGGAAAATTCAATTAAAATGAATACATAATATTTATATGTCGGGGTACTACAGAGGGAGCTATATTGTGATTAATGGTGGAAGAGGGTCCTTGGAATTTTCAGGGATGAGCCTTAACATCCTTGAATTTTTCCAGCAAATTTACAGCACACTAGCTTTTGTCCAGGTTTATGGTTTCTATACTCTTCTTGTGCATACCTCGTTTACGTCGCAAAGCCGAACCCCTTCCATTTGATGGAAGGCTGGGTAATGCGAAGCATCTATTTCATCCCTCCGATACACGTCTCCTACCACCAAAAAATTGTCCAAGCCTGAACGTATGAGATCTACTTGATGAGCAGAAGTGTGCGATCTAAGGAGAACACTCTTGTTGACGTAGTACGTGTCAGATTTCTTCCGACTCGGGTGGTTGGCAGGGATTAATAAAGAGTCAAAGTTTTGCTTAACAGTTACCACAGGGCTTAGCCTTTCGTGGACGGAAAATAGGGGATTCCCCCTACTGTTCTTGAACTGCTCATAAAAACAATTAACAATACGTTGCTTGATCAAGCAAAGTGGATGGTGTCTTTGGGTGTGTAAATTACGACTGGTCAATGTAAGGATCCTGTCGTTGACATTAGTCCAATCATCTGTGTCATAAGTGTAGTTTCCGATTGTAATTGTTTTGCTATTGGAAACAGCAGGAGATGAATGGCAAAACGTGTGTTGAAGTGACTTGGCACATAACAATTGCTTCATAGAATGGCAGATGAAAGAGGGTTTCCATGCCAACATTTTCATTCTGCAAAGACAAAACTTTTAAGGTTCCACAAAAATTATAAAAGGAATGTACTGAACATCCAAAGCAGACTACTGCATGAACGAAGGGCATGCTTCACCCTGAAGTTTACATTACAAAACCACTTTTTAGTCTACAGATGTCATCAAACCGTGGGAAAACCACGGCAATTTGACTTATTTTTGCTGCTGGCGGTTTACTTAATGTCGGCTCATCGAAATTGATTATAAAATACCTACTTTTACTGGAAACTAAATTTTTAGCAGGGTTCACACCGATGACAACACAACAAATGTATTAAGTGTCATGTCTTTGCTTATAACGTTGTTATACGAAGGTTACACTCCCATGGGTAAATTTGCAACAGAAGTCAGGGGGCGCTGCTCCATCACGAGTCGGCTTTTGGGTTTCAAACTACCCGCCACGTGCGCATAAAACCTATAGCGCTTCTGCTAAATCTATGCTCACGTAGGCTTCATAAAATATGTTTCGGAATGTTGAAAGTGCCTGTTGAATATTTTTTTTTCTCTTTCTGTATGTGAAAATGAATCATTTTCATCGTCATGTGACATAACGTTGATGATGACAGAGAAAATGTAATGCCTTTGATTAGGCGAGTTTATTTCGTTTTTCGCGTTAAACAGGTCAAGTTTTAAGCGCAAAACCAAAAGCTAACCCATGGAGCATTCGATTTCTTCAAGTTTTTGCAAAGTTGAACGGAAAGTTGGTTAAAGTTCAGATGAACCCGGGAAAAGGGCTTAACTTCTGTAAGCAGACTCATCGATTATATCACTGTAAAACGTGACTGTGTGACTTAAAACATCAAAATGCAAGGCGAGTAGTTTTCATTATTAATTCAATTTTAATTCCGTATAAAAAATAACTACGTTTCGACTGCGCTGACGAAAGCAATGTGCGTAAGGAATGTTAGCTGTCTATATTCAATGCCGTTGAAGGATTCTGGATTATTTGGGCTTGATACTGTGAAATGCGATATTTGCCTCATTTGGAGGAACTGTCATTGTATTTACATGTACCCAGATTGAAAATCTCAAAAGATGGACGATCTTAAAAATATTCAGCGCGTTTCCATAGCATATGTGCAAATAACGCTGGTGGATTATCTGATTTTTAAATTTGTCCTGACTATGGTTTTCACAGGTTTCTAATGCTGTACTTGCCAGGTAATGAGCACCATTTTGCTGGGATAGTTCCTCTCAAAATTGGACACCAGCAATCCTCATCGCTCTTTCAATTTTTCTTATCTTGTTATTCCTTACCGATGTGTCTAGGGTTATGATGGTTGTAAAATGAGCACCATTAACCAAATCTGCATCAACCATATGCCCTTCCGAACATCGTAAACATTAAGCAAAGTAAGGAGAAAAACAGTCAAGGTTTAAATCCAGTGCTGCACTTCAGCAAGTTTCAGACAAAACAGAAAATAACCCACTAAAGTTTTATTTTTAACCATTTGAGATTTCCGCATGAGTTTTTGCTTTCTCATAAGCCCGTACGTGTGTACTGTTTCAGAGTTGGTTTCCAGTGATTAATTGTCCAGATTTTGCAAGATAATTTGACTATATGACTGCTACTTTGTGGGACAGTCAGTATTTGTGCAAGAAATATAGCATGTACTTTTTGATCTACCTTTGCCAAAGTTTGTCTTACAATAGAAAATAATAAAATTTACTCAATTCCATGACAGGAAATGCAAGTTATTCATTCCAGTTAACTAATTAGTCAGTTCAGTCATGCAATATTTGGCTAAGGCATGTCACAGTTTTGCAACCAGGTAAATATTTCATAACTTCACTAAGTATTTATTACGTGCTTTCCAAGTTGATGGCGTGCAATTAGCAGGCCCGTGATTGTAAAATAAATCAGTAAGCGCTAAGCCTACATAATGGGATATCTATACGAACTTAATGTATATAATTGGCGCCTGGCTCAAGTGCATAAGCCAGATGGTGGATTACTCATGACACTGCTGCTATTGCTTGCCAATTTTATTCTGCTGTTTTTTTCTTGGTCCTATCTAGGCATTTTTTATTGCCAGGAACCTTTCCAAAGTAGGTTGGTTGGGATTATTTTTAGTCTAGTCGCAAGCAAATGCCTGCCAAAATTTGTGCTGAATCCAGAAGCCCACACTTGACCCACATTCCCGGACCTGCTGCTACACAACTTCTTGGCATAGGATTCACATCCAAGAAAGCAGCAACCCTTCCAACTTCCTCTTGAAAAATAGTTCGTGAAATAACTTGATACTCTTGGACTGCCTTCCTTTCCCCGAGGAGATAGGAGCTGAAATGCAGCTTCCAGGTGTACACCGCTTACATCTGTTATCAGATAAAAATGTGATAAAAGCCATTTGATTTAGTGGATACATCTAACGGATACTATAACGTATACGCCAGAAGTTGGGTTTTCTGTAAGCATTGTGGATTGTGCTTTGCTGTATGTTTTTGCTGCGTATATGGCCGTGCCGAAGGTGTTGTGAATGCTGTTGCAGTTTGATTTCGAATGGACTGATATACAAGTAAGGCGCGTTGTCCAAATGTTGACAATGTAACGTGGCGCACCAACAGTTAATATCACAATATTGTTTGTACACATTTGGTAGAGGTTTTGTTAGTCATTCCTACATTGTTGACTTCTAGAGAAGTCCAAAAGTGCGCTTCGTGCGAAGTCTTAATTGAAGATATGAAAGGGAGAATTGCTTTTCGTTAACACCAATTAATTTTTAACTTGCCGTGGCTTTGGAAATCATACTGTATTTGGATATGTGTTTAATTTTGATAAAATATAATACACAAATAGTTTTGCAATTTTATGATTGAACTCTGATGACCATTTTTAGTTTACTCCCTTAATTCTTTCCATTCAGATTCTGATTTCACACATATATTTTTGCAAGTCATTTCCATTTTTTATTCTATGAACATACATCTAAATTATTAAAAACACGTTATCACACCGTGATACTGCCAGATTTTATCATTTTTATCTTTGCCTTATATTCACGTCCAGTAACTAATCATTTTGTTTCAAAATGACAAGTATCTGCCATACTTACTAGGCCTAGTAACATTTTGTATTCTTTAATCTCTGTTGGATTGGTGTGTCGAAATAATTCTTATTGGAAGTACTGGTGATTTAATATTTTATGGCGAATGAAAATGAATTCAAGGCCAACCAATAGCAATAGCCCAATGGTAATGTTAAATGTGCTCGTTTTCATTGTATTCTTGCTACTGAAACACCCAACATCTAGTTGACCTAAGTTATACAAAAGTTGGGACGTGCCATTTGGTAGTTCCCCTTCCCCCTCTCAATTCTCCTTTGTGTCTCCTTCCCGATGATAATAGCCTAATGATAATAATGGATTTTAGTTTTGTGTTTTGAATGTACTCGGTCTGTCGTTTTGGCATTTTGTCAAGTATAAAGAACTTTCTTAGCTTGAACCAAAAAGGAAATTCCGATTTGCTGCCAGACTTATTTGCTGTTTGTTTTGTATCGTCTGTAGGTAAAGTGAAGCCCTTCATTCCTCCAAAGCCCAAGTTCGAACCCGGATCTGGCTTGGCGTATCCACCCGGTCGACCTCTGGTTAGAACTTTGGCTGTGAAAAGACAGACCCAGAAGCTTAGGATTGCGCAGGAGGACGACAGCAACAAGCAAAGGTATGTTTGAGTCTCTGTAAGCAGAATCAAGTTTTGTCCAGCCTCGCGAAATGTCAGTCATGCAATTTTGAAACAACCACTATGGTTAAAACAGCAACTTTGGTTTAGAGCGTGTTGCTGGGGTTCTGCCAACTGGCACTTGGCCGGATTTAAACATTTTACAAACGGAAATGCTGTAATTTAAAATGGAAATGTTATCACTGCCTGATAATAGAAGAACGTGTTGAAAGAATATCCTATTCAGAAAGATTCTTAATGTTGATTCAAAATTCATTTCCTTATCCATCAAACTATATGATCAAAGTTTAAGAATCAATATTTGGAGTAGTTTTACTTTAAACCTCCCCTCCATTAAGGGGAGTAGTTCTTTTTTATTCAAAATGATGCCTAGATCAGCATTTTTGTTTCCTGTATTTCTCTATATCCCCTAAAATAGAATTTCAAATCAGTTACCTCCAATTAAAATATATATCTTCGCTGAACTGAGAATTTTCAAATATTACGAAACTTATTTAAAAAATGAGAGGCTGCAAAGGTAACAAAAATTGATCATGAACAAGCATGGCAGAATACCACTTCTGTGAAAGACACTTAATTCTTTATAAATGTATTGTAAATGCTGAAAATTTTAATGTATTCATGTATGATAGATTCATCGAATTTTACAATTGTAAAAATTACAATAAATTTAAACAGGAAAATTCTTATGCTAATTAGAAGTTAATTAGCGTCTTGTCATTGTCGCCATCTCTAAATATGGGTCAAAAATGATAGCACCCATTGTCAGATTGTTGGTCTTATATTGCTTTCTTTTAATTGTTGTGCATTTTTGTCATTGTCTACGAGTGACTGTCCAGTAAAATGTGCAAGTATCTTTATTTTTGCATTCTGTGCATTATTGGTTATTATTATTTTTCTAAGGTCTGTTGCCTGCTTTGTAACCGTGGTCCACTTTTGTCTTATTTCTTCACACGCTGCATTGCGTCGCAACAGCTATGCCGGGTAATTGCTTCTTTCCTAAGCCTGTTTTTTTTTTCTGAAATTCTTTTATTTCCACTGTTTCCACCTGTAATCGACTCAAGTTTCATGCTTGCATCACTCTTTGCTTTGCAATGTCTCCGTATCATTGTCCCTTCTTCATTTCTATAATTTGTATCTGAAGTTTCGACTTCATATGTTGCAACTAAATGTTCTCGAGTGTAATTTTATTATTCTGAGGGATTTCAACTGAATATAATATGCGAGCTTATATACTCGAACATTTTTAGGAAACTGGGTACAACGAATTCAAATAAATACTATGGTGCTAATCTCATTGTCAAACAATTCCGTTAAACATCATAGCAAACTTCCGTTTTAAAAAGTCAAAGGTACATATTTGCACATACAAAACATGGTTCATGGAAGTTGCTCAATACTACTTTCTTCAATTGGGGGATTATAAGCATAAAGGGCAAACGCTTTACACACCATAGACTAAGTTTTGTTCATATGGGATACATTTTTCGATATTAGCAATTTGTTATTTAGCATTTGTTTATTAGCAAGTTGGACCCCGTGCCAAAAACGTTCGTTGGCCTATTCGTTTCTCGGCAGGACTTTAATTTTGGCTAATATAGTCAAAGTAATTATGTATGGCAAAAATACTTTCTAATTGTTGTTTAATGAAATGATGAAGATTGGCCTTTAAATAAAGCACGTGCTTGATTGGTCTGTTAATTTTAATGAGAACTTTTATCAAGGCCGCTTTGGCTCGCGAAAAGCTCTCATCAAATTAGGTTGTTAGGCATCGTTTAAATCATACTATTGACACTTAGTGATTTATTAACTTGTAAAAACTTAGTTGGAAATCGCATCTATCAATGAGTTGTCAGAACTTTTTTTTGCTAACTCAGTAATGATGCAATCACTTCAAAAGCGAAACTAATTTATCCTGGTGCAAAATGTTCTTCATTCACATCGAAACCAGACGAAGGGACATAAAACCATATATTTAAAAAACAAATCCCTTATTCAATGAATGGAGAAATGGCATTGCAAGGCAGAGATTACCCATTGTGCCCTCCAACCACATCCACATCACAAAGATCGAGGAAGCTGTTGGGTGAGCTTAATATGTGTGCCTGCTTTGCTTTAGCCGTGGGTATACTAAAGAAGTCGCCACATCCCGATCCACAACCGCTGGTCGGACGAGCGAAACCGCCCCGGCCACCCAAGCCGAAGCGGGGGATCCCTCCACCACCTCCGCAGACAGCCGAATCAAAGAGGAATCAGGACGTCCACTTCGTGGACGAGGATGAGCCCACCACGGAAGAGTCTTACGACTACAAGGATATCGACTTTGCCTCGGAGATCTTCGACTGGAGGATTCCACCTCCCCGCCCCAAGCCACCAAAGCTGCAGGCGAACGGAGCCGCTCACAAGGTGGTTGATAGCGTGCCGGTGGTCGTCGACGAGACGCAGGCTGTGGCCTACGATACACGTTCGAGTGCCGTAGAGCAAAGATTGGAGCCAGTGGAGGAAGAGGTGAAGATGGAAGTTGGAGAAACGGGGACAAAAGCAGACAAGCTCGCGCTTTTCTTGGCGGAGCACGAAGGCCAAGAACTGACAATGGAAGATGTCAAGCGTCTGGAAATCCTGCTGGACGAAGCCGAGGGCGTTGAAAGACATCCAGAAGGGACCAACATCAACGGAGGACATGGTGATGCATTTGATGAGGAAGAGGCAGACGTCAAGAACGATGCAGGGAGCCAGGAATTAGAAGGGGAAATCTTGGACGACGAATGCGGCGCCGCATTACAGAAATGCAATGGGGAAGGCCCGAAGCACGACGGTGAACCACACGTGAGGTTCAGCGACGAAAACGAGGATTTCGTCCGGGGCGAAATTCCAGACGAGGAGACGGAGGACGGGCGCCCCACGCGCCATGCCGACTATGGAATCGTACAGTTTTTTCACGCTGCCGGCGGCAAGAAACCGGCGAGATCCAGCAAGACCAAGGATTCTGGCACGTACGAGCCAGTGGGCCAGCAGGACTTTCGCTTCGTGCGACCCGACATGAGCGGCTACAAGCCTCCGGAACCCTCCAACGTGGGTGATCCATTCTCATGGCGCCGGAGGGGAAAGCGTCACCAGTACCTCGTCGGTTATGAAGCTGTGGAAAACGGAGATGAGCATGTGCCGTCCATGGACAAGATCGTGGACGGCTGTCAGGAAGTCGAAGAGATGATAAAATTAAAGGACCTTACTCCGCCAGGCATGCTCTTCGATTCGCTGGGACGCAAGAAAAGAGTGAGGAAGGTCAGGCTGCCGTCGCCGCCGCCGCTGCGACCGCCACCCATTCCGCCAAAGCTGAGGACCCCCAGCCCGTTGCCACCCATCCCTATCGAACCGGAGCGGGAAACCCTGAATGAAGAAGAGATGTCGATCGATGAGGAGAGGCTGACAGAGTTGGAGAAGCAAATTTTGACCGACCCCAGTTTCGTGGATACTCTGGTTAGCAGCGTCAGTGTGAAGGAGGACGTTTTGGTCACAGGATCGTTGGGCGGCAGGGACTTGACCGCTGAACCGCAGAACGGCCATGCCGAAGCGGAGGTTGAAGACGTCATTGTTTCGATGGATGCGTCTTCCTATTTAACTGGAGATACTGTAGAAACGGCGGTTCTGGATTTGGATGTCTCGTCGCCTTTGAATGCAAGCACAGCAACCGATGACCAACCGATGGAGATGACGGACGATGCAGTAGATATTGAAAATGCGCCAAAACGAGTTTCGCGGCGAGACACCGCACATCGTCGACCACCGCGTCCACCACCACCGCGCGTACTCACCAAGCCCATCCCGCCGGAACGCCGAAAGAGGGTGGCAAGCGCAGAGCCGCCGCTGACGGCATTCGAGCGCGAGCAAGCGGAATTGATGTTGCTCCAGCGGGAGGAGCAGCGCGTGGCACCGCCGCCGAGGCACAAGGCCAAGCGGAGCGTCTCCTTCCACACCGCCGAAGAGATCCGCAAGAGGATCGACGTGCAGGCGCAGAACTACCTGCGCACGCCCCGCCGCAAAGACCGGCTGTCTTGCACATACCTGGCAGCATCGCCGTCCGCTTCTGCTGCGCTCAGCTACGGCAGCCTGCGCCGCGAATACAAACGACCCCTGACTCCAGTCTACTCGCACGTAAACAAGGAGGCGCCGCGCAGGAAGGAGACAGCGGTGCAGACGAATGGGTTTGGCGACGACGACGAGGTCGAGTCGCTGCCACCTGTGCCCCCTCCCAAAATGCGGGACGTGGAGGCACTGAGCCTCGGAACTCGGACGCCGGAGCCAGGCGTAGAAGCTTCGGTGGACGCAGAGATAAATACCGACTTCCCGGACGCGATCGAACCGACTGTCGACGATGACTCGGTGATCCCGCCAGAGTTTCTAGCCCTATCGAAGACCCATAACGAGGCGACGACGAACGCGTCGACCGTTGTCCCACAAGAATTTCACTCCCTCCTCAAGTCGTCGGAAAATGCAGGCAGCGAGTCGCTAAAACCTGACCATGAAGTGGATAAGGTGGCGGAATCAGACCCCCAGCTGACATCCAGCGCCGGCCGCCCGCTGCCACCACCACCGGCCCCACCACGGCAGCGGGGTCCAAAAGCTAAGCCTCTCACGCTGGAAGGACCGGTTGTGATCTGCGGCATCGCCCATAAGGGGGAGGAAGGCAAGATGACCGTGTTGCCCGACCTGAAGGTACTGCGCCTCAGCGTGGTCCAGCTGGACGCTTCCATGATCCGCGTTGGCCAAATCGAGGCGGAGCACATGATAGCCCGCAGGCTGGACGCACAGGACGGCTCGCGGACGCCAACTCCAACATCGTCGCAACGACCGCCAGACCCGGATCCCGGTCAGGGAGGCAGGATGCTGCAGACGGAAAGCCACGATGTCAGAGGTACCCCTGATCAGACAGAGAACGCCGATTCCGGAGTACAAGGCGGGAATCAAGGGAACGGCAACAACAACAATAACGCCGTCGAGGAGGCGGATATTCAGGTGGAGCCCGAGCTGCCGGAGAATCCTCCGACCCAGCGCCTGCAGGCCCCAAAGCACTACGAGCACATCCGGGTGGCCAGCCCCGTCGAAGGCTTCAACGTGTGGGATGATGCAGATTACACGCATGACCGGGCCGAGTGCGCCAGCCCCACCAACACGTTGACCAGTACCACCAGCGGCTCGGCCAGCTACGTGACTTGCGACGAGACGCTGCACGAGGGAAGCGACGTCACCGCTGACGGCCTGGACGTTGGCGATGCCGAAGACGACTTCGGGTTTGGCCTGGATGAAGACGACGACATCGACGGAAGGGGCACCGGATGCTCCACGCCCACGGAAATGGAGCTCACCCTGGGCAGCGATATCCCACTGGCGGCTCTGCTCCAGGACGCGGGGCCGCAGCCCATTTTCGCACCCCCTTCCGAGACCTACCTGCCGGCGCCGCCGCCGCTACACAGCCACTTGCCCATGGACACGGACGCGGACGAGAACTTCAACTCGTTCGGAGGGGACGACGCCCGCGACCCATCCAACACAGTCGGCATCTAGGCACGGAACGAACTCTCGAAACGATGCCTAAACATCGGACACGTTAACTGCGTGGATCCGAATCGGGATCGGCTTCTACATTACACCGCTTCGGGATGCTCGTCACGATTCGGTTCCGTGTTTCGGTAAACCCCGATGCCATGGCACAGTACGATAGGACAAGTCGCACTCGGTGAAAGGATGTTAGACCGGACTTCTAGATCATACAGGACATTCTTAAGGATTCTCACGTAAAGATCTTCCTGAATCCCGGGGAAACGATTCCAGCACTCGGGATTCAACGAACTCTCGAAATAATACCTAACTATATTTTTCCTATCCGAAACTGCGTGTCTAGATATGTTAGATCCAAATCGGGATCGGCTCCTAATCGACCAAACAGTCACATTTAGAAACACGATGCTCAAGAATGCAGATTCATGTTTACACGCTTGCAAATTCTATCGAGAACGTTTGAGAGAGTTTATTTTTAAAGTATTTTTGGACAAGATTTTACTTTAATTGAAGTATTTTGTATTGGGAGATCATATCTGAATTGCTTTAAATTGTCAACAAAATCAGAAATCGTTTGTATACTCTGTCGTATTTTTAGTTATTTCTGATGGTTTCTCCAAATACTTATTTTCAAGTAGTTGATACTAGAGATTGAAATGAAGAATGTGATAAATGTTTAGAAACTGCAATTCGGTTGTTTCTTGCAATGAAGGGCTATGTGGCTTTACTAATCCTGGCTGTTCTCTGAAGTTGGTAAGGAAATTCTAACTATGAGCAACGCCTTTAAATTGCTTTTTATTTGTCTCAAAACGTGCTATTTTAATTATACTAATAAGAATTTCCTCTATCGTTGTTGCTCTATGATATCAGTAATTGCTTTTTTTCTATTGCAGCTTGACAAATTAAGCTATGCTCTTGATTTTTGACGATTTAAGAGGGTTTCTTGTTGTATGTATCGCGTTTGAAAATTTGTGATCACATTATAACTGCAAAATTGTAAAGATCAGATTGATTTCAATATTATCTTTTGTTGTGATGCTGTGTTCAAAACTGTTGTTATTGCTTTCCTTTCTTTCTAGTGTTACATTTTTTGTTTGCTTTTGCTTAATGGCGCTGCTTATAGGCAAAATGAGGCCTTGTGCAATTACGTATCATCGACTTCAGTAGCATTGTTTTTTATTCGACTTTACTTCATTTTTTTTTTGTTTCGCTGGCTTGAGCAAAAAAACAAATAATGAGAAAAAAATCCTTATTTCTATTGGGCTCGTATCTTTTAATCTATTGGCAATTCATTTGCATTCAAGTCAAACGGCGTTTCTTCTTTGGTAGACAAGATAAGTTGTATCAGTTTTGAAGATTACCAGGGCGCGTAAACTTCTCGAAAAACGACAGCAGACCTATTTTTGGCGTGTCTCAATAGTCGGAAAAAGGAAAGCATTTACTGTATTTTTTCCTGGAGAAACTGGGGAATTTCAAATGAACATTTTCATGAAAATTAAATCGTAAGTTTATACGCATTTCTGACTGAATGTTGAGCACGTTTGCGATTTCCATCACATATTGACTGAATGTATTTCTCAATGACGCACCAGCGAGCTTATTTTTAGTTATTTCTTTAATATAAATAAAGTGGGTTGCATAAACACTCTTGGCACATACATAACCAGGTCGTAAAATCTGCGAAAGTTGTTAAATGAAACTCTTCGACGTTTTTTTTAGGTCTTGAAATCAAAAATTCGAAAATGTTCAACAACAAAATTTAAATAATAAGGTAAAAGTATTTGCTTAGTTGCTAATGAGCAGAAATTAGTTAGTTTTATACATACAGGTAATCTACAATGTGTAGTATCGTGGATTATTCACTAGACTGGACAGTTACCTATTTTGGTTGTGCACTTTATATAAACTGGATTCTGCTCGAGTCCAAATTTATTCATCTGAATTATAGAATTTGTAATATTACGGAACAGGGTACACCAACCGTGCACTAAGGATCTTTGTTGAAATACCTTGTGACCTCAGAAATTCTTCCCTTGTGTTCAATTTAGTTCCATGTCGTGTGTATCAGACGGAGGTGACGAAAATGAAACCAGCGACGTCCAGATAAGGCAAACGTTGCCACCTAAGAAACCGCTGCCATTACTACCACATGAGAGACAACCGGAGAAAAGAGCTAGCGGAGGAGCTGATAAGGTCATCTCCAAGGGGATCCAGAAGGCAGCATCCTCAGCCTGTCGGACTAAGTACCAAGGAGTAAAATTGGCAACGCGTTCCAAGAGCTTGCCGAAGCGTACGCCAAGCATCCAATTATATGTGCCACTGACGCCTCCCGAGAAGAGTCCCCCGATACCCCCGGTGCGAACCAAAGCCAGTTATTTGGGTAGTAGACTGGCCACGACCAATGTCATTTCAAAAGAGTTTCCTAAAGTTAACAGTAGTGTTAAAGATGTGCCTGAAGCTAACGGTAAGAGTAGTGTCAAAGATGTTCCTGAAAGCAACGGTAGCGTCGAAGGATTTCCTGATGCCAATGGTAGTGTCAAAGTATTAACCGAAACTTCAGTAACTCTTCGTGTGGAGAAAGCCAATAAAGAAGGTACTGACTTAAATGTCGAACAAAATGGAAGTGTCGTGAATGGAGCAGCAACAAAAAAGGGAAAGGAATTTCTGGTGGCGAAGGAAATGATGACATCGGAAAAAGTGTTTGTTGACGTTCTAAGGCTACTTAATGAGGTTAGATCAAACTTTTTTTTTTCGCCCGAATCATTCCATCACTTAGGGAAAATGATTTTTGTAGGAGCATATCCTAAGAAAAATAATGTAGTGAACTGTTGAAGTGGAAATTAAGTTTAAAGCTAATTATATGCAAATTCAATTCGATATAATTAGTTGTTTGCTAAAGCCCTGGTGCCATCAACATATTGTTTTTATTGAAAATACGACCTGCTTAATCTGACAGAATTTGCATTTCAAATGCAGGACTTTCGTTTAGCAGTGAAAGATTCCGACATTCCTGAAAATAATTTGAACCAAATCCTCAACTGTTTACCTCAATTGCTCAAGCTGAACGAAGAACTACTTAAAGAAATGCAAGACCGTATAGAAAAATGGTAGGTGCCTTCGTTTTTAATGTTGAATTTATTCTGTTGACAATCAATGTAATCTGTTATTACACGTGATTCTCAAAGGGACGAAATAGGAAGGATATCTGACGTGATTGTCCGCATTGGCCCATTTCTTAAATTGTACACATCCTACATTAAGAGTTTCTCGTCACTCACCGATTCGCTTGAAGATGCATGCAAGAAATATCCACAGTTTTCAGAATCTGTTAAAAAATTTGAGGTTAGATGCTTTATTATTTTTTAAACTTTTCATTATATGCAATTATCTCCAAGCAAAGCGAATATTTTTCCCCAATTCAAGTTTGAAGAGTTGCAACTTTATTGCAAATATGATGTGCACAAGTTTATGAAAATATGATAAACAAAATATTTTTAGAGGTCCAGCCGGTGCCAAAAGTTGTGTGTCAGTCACTACATGTTGAAACCAGTGCAGCGCATTCCACAGTACAAATTATTATTACAAGGTAATCCTTTATATTCAAGTTGCACGGAAATCTCTTTTTAAACTTTACAAGTTCTGAGTAGGGATTTTATTTGTTTTTATCAAAGATTACCTAAAATGTTTGAAGGAATCTTCGCCCGACTACCACGCCACTCAAGGTGCGCTATATATTCCACTTCGTTTATTTTTGCTGCAAATTATATAATTCGTTTGAATTTGAATTTTGACTTGTGTTTACTTAGATGCGTTAGCTATTGTCAGTGAGGTAGCCGAGCATGCAAACGAGACTATTAAGCAAGCAGTAAGTAATTAATAATTATAATCCTAAATATATTATGCAACTCAGAAAAAATGATTGGTCAATGCTAAATTTGAATTCTAATCAAACATGAAAAATATAACTACGGTACCATGTTTATACTAAATAGGAACATTTTGAGAAACTTATGGAAATTCAGACGAAGCTAACTGGAGCATTTCAGGTTATCACACCGGGGCGTGTAAGTCCGAATTATTTTCAAATCTGAAAAGAAAATTTGGTATCAAACCGTAATGTGTATTTAATTTTTTTTCAGTCATTTCTAAAGGAAGGTGAATTGCTGAAACTTTGTCGAAAAGGAATGCAAACGAGGAAGTTTTTTCTGGTAAAATTATTTTACGTTTGAATTTAAAATCATTCATGCAGATATAATGAAACACCTGAATATTTAGACTAACTATTGTTTAGTTTAGCGATTGCCTGCTTCATTGTTCCATGACATCTATGGGTTTATTCAGAGTTCACCATGTATTAAAATTAGCTTCGATGAAGGTAGAGAAATGATAGTGTTTTATTTGAAAAATATCATATTCTTTTGCGTATTCGATTAATTCCTTTTTAAATTCTTCTTAGGTCATCATTCCCATGCAAGAAGATTACAGAAACGAATTTAGCATAATTAGCGAGGCACGGTCCTTCACTCTCTCAGCTTGGTAATCATCAATATTTAAACGTTTCGAGGTTAATAGAAGAGTTCTTCAAATCCCAATTCTTGGAATTTGAAACTATTCTATGTCATTAACTACTATAGTTCAGCAGACGAAAGAGATGATTGGGTGAACTGTTTGAGTCGGGCAATTGAAAATTTGTCTGCACGAATGGAGACATTTTTACAGGGAAAAATTCAAAAGGTAATAAAATACTATTAATTAGGAATTCATGTTCTACAACTATTCAGTTAAGAAATGTATTTTTATTTTGTAGTGCGGTCTTAAAGAATCTCTTGGCGAAGAAAGCTTGGGAAACAAAGCCCCCGTTTGGGTAAATGTTATTGTTTTTTTGTATTTCGGATATTGTTTTTGTTGGACACATTGTTTATCGATAAAAGTTTACCAAAACGAGCATGTGCAAAACAAGCATTTCTACTCTTTCTACTCTGTTAAGGACTTTCCACAAAAATGGTGTTGGCATCTTGAATGAAAATATATGCTAATGCACTCTTTGACTTGTACGTGAACATCTATTTTATTGATAGATTCCAGATGCACGCGTTACTCTCTGTCCGTTATGCACGAGGGAATTTTCCCTCACATTTCGACGTCACCATTGCCGAGCTTGCGGAAAGGTAATACCATACCGTCTTACGGCCTGTTTTCCTTATGATTGGCATGGTACAAATCTTGCATCAGTTTAGGAGAAGCACGTGTGTCACTTTGACACAGCTCGTCTCGCACTCTACTTTGAATTTAGTTCGAAAATATTGGTTTCAGGTGGTTTGTACCCTCTGTTCAGCCAATCAAGCTCCCGTTCGTTACCAAAAGTACGAACCTGTGAGAGTGTGTGACATTTGCTACAAGATTCTACTTGATGGTATTTTATGTTTTTAATATTTTTATTTGTTACAAATGAAAACGATATGTTTCACATTCATGTACTTGTGTGTAGACATTGAGAAGATCGCAGCTCAACCAAGAAAAGCTGTCAAAGCTACCGAGGAAACTGCTAATTTTCCAGCAATGTGGCAACTAAAAGCGCTTTTTAAAAAATCTAACGTTGGCTCGCCGAATTTCAAGAAGCCTGACTTGAGTCCAGTTCTTACAGAGGTCAATATGGGATAGCCAGTTATTTTATTCCAACCGATAAATCACGTTACAGGTTTGCGTCAACATTTCTTATTTTTAACTAAAGGTTCGTGCCTCGGTTGTTGACTGCAGCATAAAAGGATATTTGCATTGTCGAACGAAAAAAAGCTGGAAAAAGCAATGGTTCGTTATTAAAGACAAAGTGCTGTATGCTTTCAAAGCCAGTGAGGTAAGGATAGTTTCTTAAAATAAGTCTTCATTAATTAGCAAGACATATTTCTGGCTTGGCTAAGGTCCTATTTATCTTGATATTTTTGATAGGATGTGGCAGCATTAAGTACAACGCCTCTGTTGGGGTTTGATGTAATTACATTTACCGAGGTACATGTTATGTTTTTACAGCTTAGTTACTTAACCTATCAATATTTTTTTTGAAGTGACAGCCATCATTTATTTTTGAATTTCAGGATCAAGAGGGCATTCAGTCTAATATGTGTTTTAGACTAAATCATCTTAATCATCCACACATGCTTTTCTATGCGGATAATTGTAAACTAGCAGAGAGGTAATCTCCTTTTCTACACTGTGATTTGTTATACAAATGAAGAAAATAGGTTTAATTTAACTTTTTCTCCTAAAATGAAATTATTACTACATTTTTAGGTGGATAGAAGCTATGAAGGAAGCTACGGTTCTATAATAGAAGTTGTTAGTGTCAAGATATTTTTAAGGTAATTCCTAATTATTATAAGTGGCCAACATACTGCCAATGTTGTTGTGTTTCTTTGTTTTTTTACAAATAATGACTACGATATGTTAAAAAACTTGTTACTAAAAATTCGCCAAAACGTATTAAGGTTTATGTAGTACAATTATTTATTTCATATTTAAGACATTGTATAGTAGAGGAATATACCTGCAGTATAATTTTCGATAAGAAACGATAGTGCAAACCTCACCATAAAGAGGAAGCCCAGATTTTGCAAGATGATAATTTCCCAGTTGAAATAGTTCATGAACCGATACTCAAGAAATATAATATTTGCCCGTTTTCAAAATGCATGTTTTCAAAGATGTTCATCGTCAACCACAAGTATCTTAAATTACGTGCAAGGTTCAGTTTTATTGATCATGTTTTCGAAATGCCTTTTTAATGATTCTGTAGTCGCAATTTGCAAAAGTTAAATCCAGTGCTACATGCAAGCTAATAGAAAGGAGGCCGTGCAGTTGGTGGCGGACCAAGCGGCAGTTGATGCTGCGGTGGAGGGCCGCTATTACGTTGTTGCGACGGCCACGGCGAAGGAGGTGGGGGATACTGCGGGCTGCCCAAGTGAGAATGGTCTTCGTATTGGGTTTGCGGCGTCGATGGAGTGCTATAGCGCTGTGGAGGTGGTGCCATAAAGCGCGGCGGCCCCTGGTGGTGCGTGAGGGTGGGTGGTGGTACCTGCGATGAATAGATGGGTGGGGGAGGATAGTGGTGCGTGAATGTGGTGACTATGGTGGGTGTGCAGTAGGTGGCAGGGTACGAGACTGGAGGTGGAGTGGAATAGGGTGGTGCCACCATTTGCTGCAGATAGTTTGGTTGCGGCACGGGTGGGGGAACGGAAGCTCGTTGGTGGTAGTTTGGAATGTATTCGGTCGGTGGCGTGCCAGCTGCGGAATCGTCGTGTATGGGTACTGTTATTAGATTGGTGCGGCTTGGCGGCACCACATTAGAGGGTGCAACGCTAACCACCGGGATTGGCGAAGAGCCGTAGGCAGACACCGCCACGGCGCCGGCTGCAGTGGCAACAGGAACGCAAATCGGGGGAGGGACCCCGACGGAGCTTAGCGACTGCGAGACCACGGCAAGCGAATAGGGTGACATTATAGGAGGCGGGCCCGACATTGGACTGGGTCGATCGTAATTTCGATGGACTTCTGACCCAAACGAACCGATTTGCGGCTGTTGTTGTTGCTGCTGTTGAATTATGGAACCAGACATTTGGGTGCGATAGGGATCAAGCGCAGCCTGGTTACGTGACTGACCACGCATGCGATAATCCGGAGGTGGGCCGGAGTGATGATGACCGCTGGTGGTGTTGGCGGACGACGATCGGCCGCCACCAGAATCGTTTGTCGATCCTTTTGCCGGTGTGGAAGATGAAGATGTCATTGACGAAGTCGAAGGTGGAACTGGCTGCCGCAGGTGACGGTGATTTATGTGTGCCTGCAAATCACGCTGTGACAAGTATGTTCGGCAACAGCCATCACTGCCATTTCGCCGCAGGGCACCATAAATGCACATGAAGAGCTGACCCAAGCCTACTTGCTCTACGCGGTTCACTTTCTCGTCACACCTGTAATGAGGAAATAAGCATTGGTATGAATTTTGGTCTTGTATGTTAAATGTTCGTGTTAACTGTGCAATCTGAACAAAAATGCAGTAATTATTTAATTTTTTCATGATAATTTTACAGCCCCACTTGAAAGTATGGAAAGTAAGGCGATATTCTGTATAAATGCAGAGCTGGACATATCAGAAAAGTTAGTTTACCTCGGGCAAAGTTTTTCTGACTTTAGTCCACACTCATAGCAAAAAACGTGTTTGCACGGAATCTGAAATAACAAAATGTATATTCAAAAATTGTATTCTGAACTGGGAAACCGTATGACAACAAATTACACTCATTACCATTCGTCCATATGATAAAATTGGCAAGGAGCACTTTTTACAACAATGGATTAATGGATTCATCATTTTTGTCCCAATCAAGTGAACCTGAATAACAAAAAAAAAATTCAAGTACAGTGCACTCGAGATTTAGAAGGCCCAAGGATTTGCATTCTAACCTTGTAATCCCAACGCAGTTTGACATTACGATGCACTGGTTCAGGTGGTCCACGATCAATAGTCGTGAATGTCGGTGCCTCTAACTTAAAAATGTCCTCTTCGATTTCATCAACTGTAAAACGTAAGTTAGGCATTATTTGACATACCATATGAATATTTGATAAAACTATTTTTTAATGTTTTCTTACATTTTAACGGCTCGCTTTCCAGGTTTTCTTTTAATCCATCTTCTTCTTTGGGTTCTAGTTTAACTACAACTGCTGCTGCTGTAGGTGCGACAGGTTGTTCTTTTTTGCCTCGTCCACCTTTTCTCCCTCCACGTCCTCTACCCTTTCCCTTCAACTTCAGAGAAATATTTTTCCTCACAGTTTGAGACTGGGCGTTCATCGCAGGTATAATATCGCCCTCAGATTCCAGTTCTACAAAAATAGGTGGTTGAAATTACTACATTTTATTTACATAACGTAGTTTCTTAACCCTCACTGTAGCTCCCTCAATTCAATAAATGACATACATTTAACATGCAAAACTTCAATTTTGCACGCCTAAAGCGATACAAATATGGCAATGCCAGTATCGAATTTATTCAGAAACACACCTGAGACAAAGTATGGTTGTAAAAATCTCGATAACTACAATCTTTATTGTTTGATGCAGTGAATTTTTTAAAAGCAATTTGTAATTACGATACACGCAAATGCAGATTGAACCAATCCAATTTGAACCAAGTTTGTTATAAGTAAAACTACCTAGCTTCTAAAAGCAAAATAATTTACATATTGGTATCAATAAAAATTTACTTTTATCGGTAAACAATCATTTGAAATTAAACAAATTATTTTGTTTGTTGTATCTCACCAGCAGCTTCCATTTTCAGACGAAAAATGAACTCTGTTTGCTGGAGCGCCGATCACATGACCTATGCTTTTTTTGTAAGCCGAAATCCGACAGAAAGTAAGCCGCGTTTTTATTTTTATCCTTTTCGAAAGATTTTATCATCTCTCAATTATCTTGGTAAGAATTTCATCTTCAGTATTACTATTTTGTAATTTTTATAGTCAATAAGCGAAGATTAGCAGTATTAATTTGCCTCGTTTGTTTTCAACAGCTTTCCGTAACAACGTCGTTTTGATTTCGAAACGAGAAATATTCTTCAAGACATGTCAAATTATGCTGCATAAATTAGTAAATTTTGTTGTAAAATATGTATAATTTTTTCGAATTAAGTCAGTTGCTAAGCATTCGTGCGTCCACACATCGCAATACAAGCAAAGAAAATGTAACTAATACGGCGAGCGTTTTTTTGAGGCAACCAAGCTCAGGAAATTCTTCCATTTATCGCTACGCCCTCTGGAGCAATGCTAAAAAAAGCACAACAGGGAAGGGTCAACATTCTTATTTGGCCCTTTGCATTACAAATGGTCAGTAGCATTCATTTTTTTAGGCATTTTGTAGCTCGCAATTCACTTATTCATTTGCATTCGTTTTCAGGAATGCTGCTGTTCTACCGTTTGAGCAATTGGAAGAACGATCGACCTGTGCTGCGGCAGTTACCCTGGTACAGCCATCCTTCGAAACAAATTGCAGCATTATGCTTTGATCCCTCGGGATCCTGGCTTCTAATTGCTACTAAGGATGCATCACTTTACATTTTGCCAGCTAGAAAATTTGTGGTGAGATTTAAAGTTCGTGAAGGCGTGAAATATATATTTTGATTGTAAATGGTCTGGGATAAATGTTCAGACCTTGCTTTCTAGGATTCAATAGCTGAACTGGGACAATCATGGTCAGCTGATGATGTCACTGAAGTCAAATTACCTGGGCGTAGAGGTATTTCGTTCTGGAAAGAGTCATAAAATGAAAAAAAGTACTTTGCCTGCAATTAAAAGCAAAGCAGTGCATGTTTGAATTACTGCTCAAATAAAGTTGAAATAGATACGGAATAAAACATTTTTGAAACTATAAACAGCTATATTTTTAATGTATCCCACATTAATTCTGCCATTTTTTTTTTAGCAAAACCCACGCAGATTTGCTGGTGGCAGACAGAAGATGGCCAAGAAATTGCAATTGTGGGCAACGAAGTATGTCATTAACTGTTGTTGTATATCATTTTTGACTAACTGGTATGATATTATGAAAGTTTATTCGCTTTGCGAAAGTATATTTACTGAATAGTAATTTCATTGTGAGATATTTCATTATTTTTTTGATAATCCAATACCAATTATTGAAAAATTAGTTATATGCATTTGCACATTTAAGATAATAAGTGGAGAACTAAACCCATGTATTTAAACTGTGAATGTTTTTTTGTTAACAGCTTGGCGAAATTTCATTTGTGAATCTTATTTTGCAAAAGGAAGTTGGTGGTACTTATGTTAACGTTGGCATTTCTGAATTGGAATTAGTTGTAGATGAAGCCAATGCCTTCACGTATGTTCTGGTCTGTTGATTAAGAATTGTGTGGATTATTCAAACCATTTTTCCCATCAACTTGGAGTTAATTTCTATTTTGTAATTTACAATAACATAGCTGACTGGCACCAATAATGTTCAATGGCAACTGATCTTGGAACAAAAGGAAGCTAATTATCATTGGCCTCTGGAAAAGCAGGAAGCTACTTCTTCTACTGAACTGAAAACCAAAAAAGCTGGCAAGATTATTTTATAAACGAATCTTCTTATTTATTCATTTTAATTAATAATTATCAACTTTTAATTGGAATTGAATTTCTTAAGCAGGGTCTTCCTCATCACTTTCAATCTTGTCATGTCTCTCCATTGCAGAAGATAGATTGAACTCGATTATTTCTGACAAAGATACTCGTCCCAAGCGCCTAACTCAGTATGCAGGGCACACCTACCTTCAGTCCCAGCGCTGGTGTAATAGAACCCTTATTTCGGGGATATACTCGCCAACAGCCGTTTTAACCGTGCGTTTGCATAATTTTATATATTTCATTCGTATCGTTTCTTTTAAATTGGCAATGATTTTAATGAGCAAATACAATGTCATTTTGTATGGCCTCTCTTATGTAATTCATATTAAACCTCAATATTGCGCTCAATATGTGCTGTTTATTCTCTTTCCTATGTAGGTTCATAGTCCCGATTTAAATATTGTGCCAAAATCCATTTATAAACTTCCTATCGATACTTGCCATATTTACCTTGCTGATCGCCTTCTATTTGTGATAACTGCCGCCTCATTGGGATCTTGCATTCACCTCATATCCACCGAAATGGCAACCACTTCAATTGATGGCAGCAAGGACTTTGATCCAGACAGTGAAATACAAAGTTTTGTACTTGACGCTTGTGAAAATGTCCTAGGATTAATCGGTTATTCTGATGAAGATGGTTGCATCTTGGTCACTGATCAAGCAGTTTATGCACTACGATCAAGGTGAGATGGAATGGGACGATAAAGAATTTCAATTGCATTTTTGAATGATTGTAAAAGATAGGAATAAGTTATTCGGAGTGCCTTAACTGAATTACTTTTTGTTCTGCTGTGCTTAAGAGCTACGATATTGTGTTATTTTTCAGAGTATCGCCAGAGGATTTCTTTCTTGAAATAGTTCTTAAGGAGGGTAATTACTCCAAAGCTGATCAGTTTGGCAAGATTTTTGGTTTGGATGCAACATCCCTTTATGAAAAGGCTGCTGATAAGAAATTGGCAGATGCACAGGTGGCGAGTGCAGTGCGCTTGTATCAGCTTGCGAAGGTAAGGCTAATTTCAAATAGCAAACCATATTTTTTTTTAGTAATTCATTTTCATCCACGATAATTTTTAATTCTGTGCTTTTTCAGTGTTCTCATATTCGCATCATTGCCAGTTTTGCCACATTCGGTTATGTGTCCGAACTTCTTAGTTACGTAAACGTTTTGTTTACCACCAAGAATCCCGACTTTTCGACAAGAGATTTAAAGCATTTTTCCAACATCGCTCTTTACTGTTTCATACATCAATGCCTCGAGTTACATTTGTGTAGCAGCTCAGTCAAGCTACGTTTCAGGTTGATTCTGTGAAGATTATCAGTTTGCATCCGTGACTGATGTATTATTATCTCAATATCCTACATGTTTTCCTGCAGGGATTTTCTACGTTCAAATCAACATTACGATGAACAGCTTGCTGTTCGATTGTTGGCCGCCTATGACATGTATGATTTGTTGCTGGATTTGGGCGATTGGCGAGGGCTTGTGCCGCTCGTGCTCGCCGAATTGCTTCCTCGGGAAGAAGATGCCGAACTGAAATCTCATTTGAAACCCAGATGGGCCGATGCAAAATTGACAACCACTTTAACTGAGAGTGGATATGAAGATCTATTGACGCTGCATCATGATGGTAATTATTACATTCGTTAGTAGAAAGCATTAAAAATGTAATTTGTAATTATTTTTATAAACTTCAGCAATTGCAAACTTGTTACTTTAAAGTGTTTAGTGTTGGTAAAAAGGTTACATACATTTTGCGACCATCATTAATTGCCCTCTTTTGAATTTAGACAATTTCCTGAGCTGCCTGTTGTCAGACTCTTTGCCTTTTTATCTGGGATTGCATCCTGTTCTGCTTCAGTTGCATATTTCTTTAATGAAGAAATTGATTCCACTCTTGGATGACCACCGTGATTTAAGAATAACACTTTTGAAGATATATGACCCAACTCATCCAGCGTATGTCCCGATTTTCAACAGTTATCCTCCGTGTTCAAGGTATCAATATTATTAATTATTCAATGATTTATTCTACTAGTTCATAAAATGAGATTTATGACACAACGACGGAGATTGTGGTCTTTAAAAATATTTCCGAACTTGAATGACCCTATTATATTTTTATTTTATTATTTTAAGGCGGACTAATGCTGAGTTTATTGAGTCAAGCAATGAATTTGACTTTGCCACAGACAAACCTACTTTGGTAAGTTTTCATTTATTAATAATGTTAATTTTTTTGGAAATGTTCTTATGTTAATTAATTATAAAATGTTGTATTCCTTTCTAGAATGATGGTGGAGTTCTACGTAGTCTCATAGATATGTTTCTCAGCCTGCTTGTGTTTTTGAACAGGGGTCATTATTTAGAGCGTGGGTATGATCCATTATTAGTTAAGGCACAGTCAACGAATGAGACTAAAGAGGTAATTTTCTTTTGATGATGACAGATTAATTTGTCCTGATTTTTTGAAGTAATTGTAAATATAATATCAAATGTTTATCTCAAGAATTCGGCTACAGGCGGTGAGTTTCGTTTATCGAGGCACCACTCCTGCCTTTCTGGCGGATTCGCACATGCGACTGCAGTTATCGACGGCAATCTGTACACTTGGGGCCGCAGCTCTTCTGGCAGGTAATTCCACATCTAAAATTCCTTGTACTTTTTTTTTCAAATTAGTCCCCTTATAATCTGCCCTTGCATTCTCTAGCTTGGGGCACGGTCCTGTGCGACGTGATTGGCTTCCACCAGAGTTAGTTTTGAGTTCAGTACGCGTGGCTTCTGTGGCCTGCGGCGCTGCTCATACACTGGCAGTAACCGATGCCGGAATTTTTTCCTGGGGAATGAACTCGCACGGCCAGTTGGGGTTCGGCAATGATGGTGCCATCACCAAAAGGCGTTATTATCCCACCTGTGTTGAAGCACTGGCTGAGCTGGACATAGTTTCCGTGGCATGTGGTCAGTATCACAGCATTGCCTTGACTGCAGATGGGACCCCATTTTCCTTCGGCTGGGGCGTCCACGGTCAGCTTGGACACGGCAATGCCGAAAATGCTGTCCTCCCCACGCCCATTCTGGCAATGCAGGGAAAACCTGTATCCAAAATTGCTGCTGGATACGGGCATAGCTTGCTGCTAACCGCTGCGGTAAGAAGTTCATTTTTTCGTCGATAGTGTCTTAATTTTTATAACTTGCCAAATATTTCTAGTTCAAATCTAGTTTTCCTCGTTTTCTTAACAGGGAGACGTGTATGTTTGCGGCGGTGGTGCATTTGGGCAAATGGGAACTGGACGAAGCTCTAAAGAAAATAGCCCCGTTAAAGTGGAGTTGGATGAAGTTATCATCTTAATAGCAGCTGGCTACTTTCATAATGTAATTCATATTTAAAATTAATATCTTGGTCTTTGATGTTGAAGATCAGAGATGGCCAATTCGGGGTTGCATTTATGTGTATGTGTTAGCAACGTTATTTGAAAGCTATTTTTGTATCCAGGTGGTTGTCAGCACATTGGGGAAAGTATTTACATGGGGATGTAACCCACAGACCCTGAGAATGCGAGCGCAAGCATCTCGCCGCGAGCGGGCGTTGCGTATCAACAACAGCCAGGAAGTTAAAACGCCAGATGAAAGCCCTGAAAACGCCGTGACCATTTCATCGGATCCATTAAATTCTTCTGGAATTTTCATTCCTCGGGAAGTCTGTGTGGAAGACATTGCAGGGCAGATTGTCAGCGTGACATGCGGCTACAATCATTCTGTGCTCCTGACTGCTGAAGGCACGTGTTACTCGTGGGGACGAAATTATGCAGGCCAGCTTGGGCTAGACACAAAGAAGGAACAATTGGTACCATTGTTAATTTCCGCGTTGAGCGATGACAAGATTGTGGAAGTGAAATGTGGCGCAGATTTCACCCTTGTGGTCGATGATGCCGGAAAACTGTTTGGGTTTGGGAATGATGATTTTGGACAGGTGAGATTCCTAGCAATTGTTGTTTGCCACTTTTGTAGTGTCAAACACCAGCGAGCAGTTATTTTAATTTCTATTAAAGATTTGTGGTGCTTTGGAGTCAAGTCGCTCGGCCGATTACAACGCTCAGCAGACACCTGGGAAAATTTTCACTGTGAGAACGAACAAACGAATCGTTCAAGTTACATCCTTCGCGAGAAATAGCGTCTTCAAACCAATCGTTCTTAGTGCAATACCTCAGATCACAGATAGGAATGTCAGCGAGGTGAGCACCCAATGTTACTTTTACTATCCTGTTGCTGTGAAAACATTACATGAAGACAAAATAATATTTCTATATGTTATTCTGCAGAAATTGAGATTGTGCGATACCATACATTGCATTATTTTGAATCATTTTAGGTAAACGATGGTAAATTCTTCAATAAATTTACCATTTTTCAAAGGCTTTTCAAAAACGAACTTTTATATTCGGATGATGTTCTACATGCTGCATTAGAAGTAACTTGTTTGCTTAGATTGTTGTACTTAAATTTGCTTGCATATGTACATTCTCTCATAATGTAAATTTGTCATGAACATTTCCAGAAATTCAAAGGTTTATACGATAGAGCCACTTTGGAAAGTGAATTTGTAGATGCCAAGAATTGGCAAGCGAGTGCCAAGGTAGCGCTGATGGACGAGCGATATGAGCAAAGTTTATCTCTTAATTTGAAATCTCTAGCTGAGGATAAATCGTTAGCACTTGTAGAAAAAGGAGAGATGGCTCTTAATCTACTGGAATTTTATGTCAGGTAATTCACGAATGCTAAATGCAATTGGAAATTAAAAATTGGGAAAATTAACCTCAAATTTAATTTATTTAGAAATGTGAATGGTGATACCGAAAGGCTGAAATCTCTGTTGGAAATGGTCATATTGTTCTGGTCCAGCAGTTGTCTTCCCGTAGAAAAGCTGGAGGATTTTTTTGTGGTTCATTTGCAGAAGTTTTTAGGTCCACTCTCCATGATTATGTTATCGTAAGTTTTCATTTTCAAGCCAATCCAATATAATGACTTTTTTTTGGTGTTGATATCGACTGTTTTTTTTGTTTTTTTTCAGAAACCCTTTTATGGAAAAGGACGAAGATGGGCGTTTAGGCTACTTCATGAGCCATATATCGAATCGCTTTTGCATGAAGCTAGCTGAAAAAGTTGTTGAAAAGGTTTATACAGGTAATCAAAATCATTATCCACATCAAATTATTGCGGCTACATCCAATTAGTGTGTACTTTTCACTTTTGACAGTTCATATTGATGATGCTATTAATGTTTATCCCCTCAGGAAGCCCACCCTTGGAATTTCTGGATGTTCTTTCTGGCATGATGCGTGCTGATGCATCTGACCATCCACAATTGAAATTATGGATTGCAGACGGCGTTTCTGAGCTGCCAGGTGCTCCCTCCACTTCTGAGAAAAATGCATTAAGCGAACTGTCTAGCGACAGCACCAGTGTCAAATGTGCCATCGATCTTCCCACCGCTGAAGTTCAGGAGTTGCTGCGGGCTTCAAAAGGCTCGGATAAGACACGTGTGCTCGTATTCACGTGTGGCCACCATTACCCACTAAGCACTGTACAGGAATCTGTGTTGCCGCGGTTTCAAGAGTTACTCTCCGCCGTGGCGCCACAAATGAGTAAAACTCTGGTCAGCACTTACGAAACGCAGGGATTTCAGCCAATGGCGTGTCCCAAATGTTTCATAGAAGGTGTTCGACAAGAAGACACTGCGTCCTCGCCAATGGTGACGTGATCTGCCCAAGATTGTTTTGCGTGGAAATCTAGTCTATATTGCTGTTGCTTGTTCTTGTTTATTTAGGAAAAAAGACATTTTGAATGCTCGTAGTATATTTTACCTGTTTTGATAGAAAAAGACATGGATTATTTATGATTGTTTGAGATTTACAAGAAATCGTGTATCAGCATCTTTTTGTGAATAGAGAGTAATAAGATGTGAATTTCTAAAAAAAATGAACTTTCACTTGATTATTGATTGCCAATTTTAGGATAGTGGTTTCCCGCCCCGTAAATCAAATGGATTAGTCCAATTAATCACCTGGGTAGCTTCCCCTCCTTTGTGCGCATGCGCGAGGTGACACATGTGATTTTTGTTACAAAATGTCTCAAAACGAAGAGGAATGCAAGGAAGTGTATGTTGAATTGTTGGAGTGCTACAGAAATTTCCGATGCTTGTGGGACACTGGACATTCCCAATATTCCAATAGGGAGTGTAGGAACGAAGCTTATAACTACATGTTGGAAATTTTAAAAAGGATCAATGAAAATGCCACTGTGGAAATGCTCAAGAAAAAATTGGAGAATATGCGCACTTGTTACAAGAGGGAAATGAAAAAAGTAGGCATATATTCGTAATTATCTATTTCTACTGCACATGTATTAATTGCGTGTGCTAAATTATAGTGCTTATTTTATATTGTATGTGGTTAAATTGTGTCATTACATGTAAACATAGTTATTCATTATTCAACATCTTGCTTGTAGGTCAGTGAGAGTGCAACAACTGGTACTGGTACACACACACCACGGTTGTGGTACTTTGACCACATGACATTTTTGGATGAGAAAGACTTTAGCAGAAGTGGAACGGAGAGTTTGTATGATGAGAATGACGACGATGACTATGTAAGTATGATCCGTATGCATGCCATGGCTAAATCCTCTAAGTGTTGGTTTCTGAAAGCAACATCACAATGACTAAAAGTTCCCTACACAACCTTTCCACTCTGCTTCCAAAAATTGGTGCTATGACATAAAAAATGCAATCTTTGTTCATTTTCAGGAAAGTGTAGCAGTCATCGCCACCCCAACAACCAAACTCCCTCAAACACCACAGCCAAAAAAGAAACGCTTGACATTTCAAAGAAGACAAGACATACTGATTGAGCCTTTCTTATCCTCGAAGGAAGATGATTGGGAGGTTATCGGACGTTCAATTGGGTTGCAACTGAAACAATTGGAAGGCGTTCAGCAGGCGATCGCACAAAAGTTGATGTCTGACGTGCTATACTATGGAAAAAGGAATAAATTAACTGATTTTTCAACGATTACGTTGTCTACATCTCCACCCACCACGCCAATTTTTATCAAGACCGAATCGTATAGTACGTAGGGCTTCCGTACAACTAAAGCGGTTATAACTCTTGTTCGTCTGGTCGATGGGGAGAACCATCCAACTGCATGGCCAACGTCCAGCATCTGGTTCTAAAGTATTTTGGATGGTTGGGTCAAGCTGTCCAAATTCCGATGCAAGGCCATTATCAGTGACAACAGACGTGAAACCCTGCTGGTCAGGTTGGTAAGCATTGTTGGTTGGTGTGTACACTCACTTCCAACCTGGTTGTCCCGACTGTCGGGTTGGAAGGTGTGCAAGGCTTTTTATCCCACAGATATACAACATTGTACCAACGTTTATTTTTCCTTTTTCCATCCCTGTAATATTATCCCAAATGTAGACTACATTTTCATCAAACTGTCTAAAGCATCTCAGCCACCATTGCTTCATTTTTTGCAATTGCATAATTCTCAACCTATGCATCACATTGTGTAAAATAAGAGCCAAAATAATTTAAGTTGTGAACAGTTAATAAATTGTGTATTAAATATGCAACAATATTTTAGTTACTTGCTTTTACATACAGCTTCAACGTGATGGATGCCTTATCAATCTGGTAATTAATCAGGTGATCCATGCAGGTTCTATTCCCAGTTTCTGTCTACAATCTTGACTGGTTTTCACAGTTTTCCACAATTATTTCCGGACAGTTAAAGGCCGGGATAGTTCCTCTAAAAATTGGCTGCGATTGTGCTCCTTTTTCTCTGTATTCTTTGATTTCCTCTCTCCTTTACCCAACTTGTGCATATGTAGGAGGTTTTCTTCTTCAATGTTTAGACCTTAGATGTCTTTGTCTCCAACAAACCAACATACGGATAAAGACGTCATTGCAGGTAATATTTCAAGTTTACGTTAATATTGGTTAAAAGTGAATTGCGCGATAGGGTCTTTCAAAACATTTCACGTGACATGCATGTTTTATTGGGGTTGAAATGCTGGTTTTGTTCTTTCTGTTTGATTTTGAATCGCGCGCCATTTCTAGCAGCTGCCTCGAGCGGGACCACGCCCATTTTTTATCCCGAAGAAAAGGAACGTTTGTCGTCCATTTTGAAAATGGCGACCTCTTCGGCAGTGTTCCTCCGTCGAAATTTCCCTTATTTTCGACAACAATTCGTGGCTGCTTTGGGAAATAGCAGCGTCGTGGTGAAGTTTATTTGCGTAACTGTGTTTCTGTGTTATTTTCTAAGTTTTAACGCCACAGCCGTAGATGCTATTAGCGTCACGCCCGGTTATCTCTTGCCACCTAATTTTCGAATATGGACGGCTTTCACCCACTGTTTTCTAGAAATTCATTTTTGGCAAGTTATAGTGGACATTGTGACCGTTGGATTGTGCGGCAAACTCATGGAACCTCTATGGGGAGCCCTGGAGATGCTGACATTCTTCGCTGTGGTCAACATTAGCGTTGCTATTTTTACTGTGGTCATCTATATCACTTCCTATATGATCACGTCTAACCCAGATATCCTTTTCTTGATACACATCCATGGATTAGCTGGCTTTCTGGCAGCTGTTTTCGTAGCCGTCAAACAGATCATGCCAGATAATATTTTAATCAACACACCGCTTGGGAAAATGAGGAACAGAAATGTTCCTTTGACGTGCCTCCTCTTAGTCATTCTGACCTGGGCAGTGGGACTCACAGAGAGCACATACCCGTGTATGTTTGCAACTGGACTTTATGTAGGATGGATTTATCTGAGGTTCTTGCAGTATCACACCAATGGAACCCGTGGCGACTTGGCGGAGAGTTTCTCCTTTGCCAGGTAATTTTTTTGATTCATTTTTGTAAATGGAATGCACTAACAATCTTTGCATGATACATATCATGTAGGTTTACCATCTTCCAGGTAGTCAATGCAAAATTTCTTCGTTTTTTAGGGTCCATTTACACGCATCAGTTGTTTGTCAGTTCCGTCTCTATTCAACTGACTACATACTGAAAAGATTTCACAAAACTGAATAGAGAAGCAACTGACACGTAACTGAAAACATAAATACACTTTATGTACAATGAGCTAAGAGTTATTTGATGCCATCTGTGACCTGGCTGTTTCACAGAGCTGAATGGTTTTATATTACTCAACTAGCAACTGGGTCTAACCCCAGATGGGAAGGTGTTAAACTCATCGCATGAAACACTCAAGCATTCACAATTTTTTTTGTATTGTATTTCAATTATCAGCATCCTTTGACAAAACTTTGAATCTCAAAAATAATCTTTTATTGACCAAATACTAAAATTTGATTATTTTTTTTTTATAATTATCAAGCTTTTTTCCTAATGTGCTTCAACCACCTGTCGCCGTGCTGTGCAACACATTGTTTCAGTTCTTAGTCAAAGTGAAACTGTGTCGGAAGCCAGTGAGAAAATATGACGTTGGAGCACCCTCGTCCATCACTATTACTTTGCCAGGTACCGACACTGTGGATGCAGAACGCCGGAGGTGAGACTCGTTGACATATGGTGATAGTAATCCAACGTAAATATTTACAAACGAGATGGCTTGCTGAGATTGTTTCTCTAAATATCATGATGCAAAGTTCGTGCTTAAAGACTATTGCTTGAAGAATTTTTTAAGTAGCATCTAAATATAAAAAGTTGTATCATATTTAATATATACTAATGAATTGGTATGCAATTTGATTTATTTTATCAAGCTGTTTCTTAAATGTGTATGGAGGTTGCTCGTTTCGAACCAATTCTAATGACATTCTTTATTTTTAGACAAATTGCTCTGAAAGCATTGAGTGAGAGGCTGAACAAAACCGATCAATCGCAATGGCCATCACTGGATGATGAATCTTCTGGGAAGCAAGGAAAAACAGTGACCTTTGCCAAAACCGGTAGTTCTGCAGGCATGGGGGCCATAGGGGGTCCTAGTAATACTGCCAGCAGTTCCACTCTTGTGGACATTTCTTCAAGCGATAAGAAGGAAAATGTTGTATAAGTGCCGCGCATGTGTGTGGAATCTGGATTCTACAGTTTAAGACATTGGATTAGCGCCATGAGGACGTTTGACCCTCGCAGAAAAACCACGACTTTGATGGGGAAAAGGAATTGTGCGTAACCCTCATCGAAATTTAAGAAATGTGACTTCGGGTAAGGTAAGATGATGCATCTCGAGTGCTGTGCAGACTGACTTTTCATATTATTTCTTCTATCGTGAGATGCCATGCTGCTGTTTGTACATTGTTCATAAATAATTATTGTGTGGAATCAAGTCTTATGATGATAATGATAATTGCGGAAAGTCATTTTTCAGCCGAATTTTTTGAAATTCAGGGTGGCCTCTTAACACACCCACCTTAACATTACCACCATGTTTCAATTAATTGCACATGGAACAGCATTGGCCCCACCTGTGCGATGTCTTATGTAAAGAATGGGTCAATACTTTCTTGTAGACATTGCTCATAACCCTCTGATTCAAAATCAAACGAGCACTGTGTGTGTTGTGGCACTTATTTTCAATAGAGCAACAATATACTGGCAGAATAATAATAATATATATATATATAAAGTATATATGGCGTTATGATCAACCTTTGGAATAAAATGGCTATAGTGTAAATGAAAAAAGATAACGCTTTTTCTTGGGTTTCACCTTTTTTTAAAAAAACATTCTAGTGGCAGTACATATTTTTGTTACTTATTACAAAAAAGCGACCATAAAATGGTAACTAGCGTATAATCAGCATTAATCTCTCTGAATTGGATTTTAGTTTTATTTTTTGGCTAATATCTTATCATTTCATCTCAAATGACCTACATTATTTATTTCATTAAAATTAATAACAAGGCTCACATATGTTATCTTTTGCATAATAGCTTACAAATTTAATTTAATAAAAAAAAACGTGAGCCTGGATTCTAATAATGTAATAAATGTAATAGTTATTTTAAGAATTTGATAGTTCTATAATTTGCATGTTTTTGTTGACATCACTTTTTGGCGCTCTAGCTGAAGCGCTTTACTATTTTAAAGATGGCTGCCAATGAAACGGAACGCATTTCAAACCGCTGCGGACTGATCATTCCATCAAACTCGGGTAGGACATTTATTTCACATTATTTGTTGTCAAATTGGAATGATTTGAAGTGTTGTTGTTGTTGTTGTTATTATTATTATAACGGATTGATTGAAACAAACTAGTTGGAATTTGGGGAAGGGTGACGAAACAATAGAATACTAATTACCGTGTAGGCTACTGTATGGCGATAATGGCCGCCCTAATCCCCAGAGCTCTTATTAGTGCAAACAAATTTCCTGGTCCAAAGTTTATTATTGTACTCAGCATAATTCTGAACAATGGCAAGGGAATTAATTACAAGATGTGACATTTTTAAATTGTAAAGTTAGTCAAAACAGAATTATGGCATTGTCTTATTTCTCTGCCCTTCGTCATTTTGTTCTAAATTATGAGCCTGTTTTCTATGTTGTGCTTTCTTATTTCCTATTTTGTTGTTGTCCTTGGTTTTCATTTTTTCATAGGTCATCATAAGCCAAGTTCCATGGCTTGAAGTTGTCTCAAGCCGTCATTCCCTCTGAATGGCTTCTGTCTTTCTGGTACTTGTGTATTTTGTCCTTGTTTTCCAACTTTTCTTAAGTTGTCTAAAGACGGCTTTGTAAGAAAATCATTGCTGATGAATTAAATGTGATTTGTCCAACATTAGTGAGTCATTGCAAAGGTCCATTGTATGAAGTGAAATAGCACAGAGATATCTTTGACACATTCTTGATTCTATAGTCTAAGGACATTGAGGCATTAAATTATACACTTGTCATTAACAACAAAAAACACCACTGCTTCATAAATCGCCACATTTTAATAACTTTAAGCAAAACATTGACATTTAACTTTCCAGACATCCTAACACACTAACAGTATATTATAATTAGTTATTAAACTGCATAGTTACAGAGTATTGATATTAAGACGTTATCAAGGATTGCAGGGATAGGAGGAGGGCAGGTTAAATCCTATTGAATTATGTAAAATAAGAGGACTGGACTAAGAGCTGATCGGACTGAAAAAGGCAGTCCGGATGCTTTCCAGTGTGTTACATAGAGCTTTCCAAACTATATGCTAAGGTAGAATTAAAACTGTTCTGAAATGCATGCGTCTTACTTAAATCACAATTGTATTTGGATTATAGATTTAGTAGGTTTTATTTTTTTTGAAATATGGTTTGTGCTTTGTCCTGCTTTAGAATCTGTTTGACGATAATTGTTTTAATATCGAGGAAACGACAACTGCGCCCAGAACTCCGAGCCTCATCTCTTTTTACGTTAAATATCTTATTTTGGTAGTAATATACAATATATATCTGCTATATGCAATATATTTATTAATAATTATTTTATAGTGATGAGCAACGAAGCTATATCTGTCCGAAGGAAGGAGAATTATTAGCAGAAGAATAATTAGAGAGATATATTTCGAGATGTAATAGGGATAAAATATGCCAACTGTAATTGATAGGGTTGTTACACTCTGATATCTGAAAATATGTGAATGTCAGTGATGATTTCAAGAAACTGGATTTTCAGGGGGGGATTACACAGTTTGATAAGAAAGCCAGGGCAACAGTAAGCACCTTTAAAATGAGATAAAATATTGAAAGTAGCAATGCGGGATGGTGTGGAGGATTACAGAGTTTTGCAGGAAAAGTCAGGGTAAGCACCTTTAAAATGAGATAAATAATTGAAAGTAACAATGTGCCATGGTGTAGAGCATTCCAGAGTGAAAATGTTAGGTCGAGAAGAAGAGAAAATGTGCTGTAGTGAATGAAAGATGCAAAATATTAATGCTGCTGAAACGATTATGTCAGGATTGCTCCAATGGGCGTATAACCTGATGTGCTTGTTTTTAATATATTTTACTTCTTTTTTTGTAAAAATAAGCGTAATCGATGAAAATTCTTTCACTTAATATTTCTTCTTTAATTATCTACTTATATTTGATTCGCTTTTTAATTTAAATGTTTTCTTCAAATCCTTGCATCAAGACTATGTAGAACCTACCCTGTTCTAATGTACTGATTTTTAAAAAAAATGAGTTATGAAACTGGTGGGAAGTTATTTGTGAGAATTTACTTCGTTTTTGTAAAGTAGCCACTTTAAAAAAAAAATGCCATTATTATTAATTTAAATTAAAAATGTTAATTTATTGATAGATATTGACCTAAGAGTAAATACAACTAACTGAAAGGACAATTAATGTCGAAAACTCCAGGTTATATCCCCATTAAAATGAATGTACGAAATAAACATTTCGCCGAGAAAAAGCACAGCAAAAAGTCTTAAACATTAAATAAAATCAAGTGTAACAACCCTGTTGTCGTCATTAAGGATTACGAAGAAAAAAAATGATGTTTATCGTACTATGTTCTCTCTGATTTTCTTTTTTCTCGATCGCCTACAGTACGACGCGAGAGCGTTCTACAGCATTACAAATTGCCTTCCTGTCTGTGTGTGTAATTTTAATTACAAACTTCGTATTCAGGAGCAATTTAGTTGTCTGCAATAATAAATTGATTACTCAAGACTGTAGCCATGCTGACAGGTTAGAGGAGAAGAGGAAGAAGGATGCGGGTATATAATCATTTTTTTTTTCTTATTTTCAAAAAAATAATCATAGTTTTAAAACCAACCACCAGAAATTTTGCTGGAAAATCCACCGAGGCCTTTGCCGAACATAGATCCCACTCGTCCAACCACGTTTTGTGTCACATTGGTGATCTTACTAACATAGCTGTCCTCTTGTGCAGTCTCACGAACGGTGACTTTAGGACCCTTGCGGCTGCTGTCGTCGTCCTCTATGCCAGTTTCTGGATAACCCCTAAAAGGTGACAATAAATGATATTTGGCGGGTATCGAACACGGTGAAGTAAGTCATTTTTTTTTCAATAAATTGCGAAAATGAAATAATACAAATATTGATAGTTTTATTTCAACAACAAAAAAAGTGCAAAAAATAACGTAAAATTCAAATAAAAGTCAATAAATGAAATTCAAAATAATAAAAACAACAAATGATGATGAAAATAATAATAAAAATAATAATATTAATAATAATAATAATAGAGGGAAATGGTTGACATTTGTTTGTTTTCCAGATCTTACTCTGAATCCTCTTTGTACTGGCGTCCTTCTGAAACTGCTGCCGTTGCCTCTTCTACCTGCAGACGACTCGTTATGGTTTGGTACATTTTGTTGTTAAGGACTTCTTCTGGAACGCCTTGCAATTCAAAATCTGAATAGAGTTTCTGTAGGAAGAATGGAATTTATGTCAGTGATCAGGGGACAGAAGCACAATAATATGGTGAGTGGAAATTGATAATTTCATTACCTTAACCATATGGACTAGAGCAGTTAATTGGTAGGGGTGGAGAGAATGATCAAGGCGGTCGGTCAACCACATGCACAACATGTTTATTTGGGCCGTATACCATTGCTAACAACATTAAAAAAAAGACAAATTAATTTTCTGGTTTCAGTTCAGTTTTTGCTAAATTTCATTTGACACGTACAGTCAGTAATATGATAAATATTTAGGAATCTAGCTTTACCTCGAATATACTCAAAATAAATAACTCGTCCGTTATTTTCTGCCGGATCTGATCCAGATTATTCCTTGCAAAATTCACGTATGCCTTTCCCAGTTCCTTTCCAGATCCCGACACATTCTGTTTGTACTGACAAGATACAGAAATGCAAGCATTGTTATCAAAAAAGTAAAATGAAATTGACTCTTCAATTTCCCAACTTACGGTGAACGACAGAATGGAACCAATAATGCTTCCCTCGTCGTAACGTGATAATTTGCTGAGTGTTCCTTCCAATATGCTAATTAACTGTAATTAGAAGTAAGAGATATAATTCAATATCGTTATTTCACAAGCTTTTGCAAGTATGGAAACAAAGGAAGCACAATGTGATCACTCACTTTGGCCGCCAGACCCTGAACCATTTGAGATGATGTTTTCTCGATGATATCATCAATTTTGGCGTGATATTTATGCTGGATACAACAACAAAAAATTTGATCAATTGCAATTTAAACTAGCTGATGCAAATAATTAAGATTTGAAGTGACAAAAACTTACCACATCCACACCGTCGACAGCACACAGCTTTAAAGACTTTAAAAAAAAAAAACATTTAATAAGGTTGAGGAAATTTCAATTTTAATTCCCACTGATTTTTCAAATACGAATATAAATTCTTTGACAGAAGGTTCTGTTTCTCAATAATAGTAAAAGTTGTTGCGGAGATGTTTACCTGGTTTTTAGCATCCAGTACGACATTGAACATGACACACACTTCAGTGGGTGATATGTAATCGGTATTCACCCAGTTCATGCCTTTCCGCATCCACTGCTCGAATGCTTTCGACGTGCTTGAATTAAAATTGGGGAAGAAAAAATTCAGACTTAAGCACTAAATTAAGCGTTGGTCAGATTGACTCGGTTATAATAATTCATTCTATTTATGCAGGAATGACGACAACAACCACAGTTACACCAGTTTGAGGGATTACACCTGAACATGTGCATTTGTTCAGTTGCGTTACCGTGTGACACAAGACTCGATCATGTCGCACGCCATCAACTTGAGGCGCTGCTCCAAATGCTTGCCAAAGACCTCGTCTGGCCAATGCAGATCCCGGATGAATGTTTGGAGGGCATCCAGCTTCCAGAAAAGATCTTCTGATGTGGCGCAACCATTGCTACGTGGAGAACAAACAAGGTAAGAACTCGAGATTTTTTTAGAGATTTTTTAAAATTAGTTTTCATACCCCTTGATCTCCCATCGTTCCTTTTCAAATCCCTTGTGTATTGATTGACCAATCGACGATTCCATGAGATCGACGTAGCGCACCACCTGAGGCGCAAACGTGTCTCTGAGATGCTGGTGGAAACGTCCATTGGACAGGTTTTCTGACAGAGTATGAGAAAACAACTTCATTAAAATACTGCCGTCTTTCCATTGCTGCTTTATTGTGCCGGTCTCTAAAACCACACTTACCATCTTGCCTTAAGTAATCGTTGAGGATTTGAAATAGCGGGAAGCTATCCCAAGTGTCCGGGGGTTGCTCAGACAGCACCGAATCCATATCCACAGCGAATAGTGACCAAAAAATCTCTGCATGTTCGACCAAAAGATCGCTAAACCAGGCAAATGCCTTAAAAAAGAAAGGAATTATCTCGAGTGATACTACGCCTAAGCATCGGCAGATATCGTTGTGGATAAAGTGCATTTACAAAGGATTAAGCCCGATTAGGCATGCAATCTGATCACTTGCTTTGACATAGACCCACTTCCCAAAAGCATACAAACATGCATTGCCATGTACGTGATCAAGAATGAACCGAACATACATGAATCAAGATTGAGTTGGAAATTGGACGGTGTCATATTTTTGAAGTACTTCCATTTGATTAAAATAGAACAAAATTCCCAGAATTTGGATGCAGTTCACCATACAATTGCAAAATTTACACTTCAGATTTTTTAAGGTTCTAGTTAGAATTAGGCATTATCAAGTGACTTGGCCATTGAAACGCCCCATAATATCAGATCTAACGATCAATTTATTGATTTTTAAACAATCTAATATTATGACTTGCTATTACATTTTAAAATATGTGCAATAACATTGAAGCTCATGTATTCGTTAAACCAATCTTGGTTTAGTTCATCTTTGCTCTGGATGGACAGTATTAATAAGAGGGATGTGCTTGAGATCCATTTAAGTGTCGTATCAACAACATGCCCATTAGCAGAATATGAGAGAAAGATGGAGAGAAAGAGAAAAAACAATTCTGTGGTGGGACTTACAAAGTGCATGCAAAATGAATTAAATTAAGACGGGATTAAAAGGCGACTAAAAAAATACATGCACTCGAGTAACCTCGCATCAGCATGCAAATCTTACTACTAACTATGAAGTAATCAAAAAGTTGGAATAATTAGAATATGCATGTTTGAAGTGATAAAAGTGTAGCGTTCATAAATATACTTACTCTATCCTTTAATTATCATAAAAAGAGAAACAAAGAATCGATTACCATTATGAGATTTTTAAAAATTAACCGGAAATTAAGTAGAATTTGTTGAAAAACAAAACATGCAAGAATCAAAATTTTATCCTCATCTTTTGAGTGCGTTGCCTTACTAAAGCAAATGTATGTTATTCTGGGAAATTAAAAATAAAATGTATCATCTTAAGGATTTGGCTTTTCGGGATTATCGAGTATAAACGCAATTCTGTTAATTCCAGAAATCATAGTACGAATTTCATTCCTATTTTGCCATTTCACTTAAAATCCTTTTTATTTTTTCGAATTTCGAGTGTGACTTCAAGCTTGGAGTTAAAATTACCGATGAAAGAAAATGAAAAGTGCGAGCAAGGTTTTGAGGGTTTGAGGCTGAAATTTTCCCAATGAGACACAAAAACTCACCAATCGGAAGGCCTGAGTACAATAGAGGAAGTAGAAGAGACGTGTACAGTGATAGCAGTTAGTAGTAGAGACGACAACAGTGACGTACGCATGGTAGGGTTTCAAACACCAGCAGCCACACAATTTGAACGATTCAATGGAGTACGGGCAGAGGGGGAGACACACACACATATATAATATAACGTACGAGAGAGGCACCAAATATAAAAGAAAACAAACAAGCAATCAAACGACAAATTGGCCAGCAAGCAAATATGTACGGAAATACATGGAATATATTTATGTGACGACATATGTGGAAATGAATAGAGACAAATTGACTGGTGGGAGTAGGGAAATTCCTATCTATTGATGATAGCAGTGCTAATAATTTAACTATTTGGATAACAATTGTTTACCGTGATGAAAGGACGACACATTTTAAAGGCAGATAACCAGAATTATACTTGCCCAATGTCTTGTATCTTTTTAAATTTGGAAAGCTATATGAAATACTGATCTAACCTAACCAAGATAGACATACCCCAATTGATATCCATTAGCGGTAAGTCCATTTTTAGTATAACGTTAACGTGCTTAAAATAAGGGTGGGGGTACCGTGTGACAACAGGGTTACTAGCTAAGTTGCACGTGAATAGCCAGTATCTAGTACTGACCTCGGCATAGTGCTCTTCGTTCTGCTGCAGCAGGTCCACGCATAATTCGGCCAAGTGAATCAGATCTTCCAGTTTTTTGCTCGGGGAGATGTAATTCTCTCCACAAAGATCATCTGTAAGAAATGTAATCTAGAGTTTCTCATCAGCGGCAATATTTTCGGACTGCGTAATGAAACTTCCAGAATCTGGCTAATGACCAAACAGAAAGCAACCTCATACCCATTTCGTCGACCGGTTCTGAATTATCCTTGCCTTATGTTTGCATTATAAAATTAGAATTTGGGGAGTTACGCAAATTCGATAAAATCGAAAATTAGCCTGTATTTCACACTTTTAGAGCCCGTGCTTACCTTCGATCTTGGCTTCTGCCGACAATCGGGTGTAGTTGACCAATGCGGCGTTTTCCAGACACTTCTTAATGACGCTCCGAACTTCCTCCGGAGGCACGGGTGTCACGATATCTTTCATTAGAACCTGATGGCAAACAGATTATCAGGACATCGTATCGACACAAGCCAATTTAGTGTCAACGAGGAAAAATATATAACATACCCTTTCCAGTAGAGACAACGTGGCTTTCAGCGATCCTTCTGGTCTTCCAAAAGGAAAACAGTATCTGTGGAAATACATGCAAACGTTACACTCACCGACAATGGCCCTAAACCACGCATCTGGCAAATGGTGCACCCACCTGAAATTGGTGACTTGATTTTCTAGGAGTATCTTCAGTCTTTCTCTAATCTCCACAAACGTGTCCTTCTCCTCCTGGGTCACAGTTCCTATTCCATCCGGTCTGTCCCCACCGAAAATTGATACCAAAAAGCAATTCAACGTCGGCTTGTACTTGGAGTTGGCCGCTGGCTGTGGCCACCACAGCTCAATATTTAGTCGTGTGTTAACAAGAGAACCACCCCCTCCAACCTACAAACTCAACACTTCTATCACAAGTCCCCACATAGATGTCGGAATTGGTAGTTACCTGTTGCCGTGAACATGGGAGGCGCAAAATGCAAAGCTGTAGTGTATGAGGGTGGGATCAATCATGATTCCCTTTTCGGCACGGTGTAACAGATCTCCTAAATAGCATAGATGACGATAGCATCCGCGGACGCCGTAGCGAGCACAGTATTCGTCCAACACAAATACCTGTCCCGGACTAAACCATCCCTGTAAAAGACGGTGCAATTAGATGAATGTTCACCACGGATCTTCTGCAAAAATGAAATCGCAGTAGTTTCCTTACCAATGAACAGTAGGCATCGTTCAAGCGGTAATCCAAAGTAAATAATTGCAGAATCTTAAACAATGTCGAATGGCTGAATTTACATGGATCTGCCGTTATGAATTCGTCCATTCCATGCTTTCTAGCTCGATCCGCATCTTTTTGAAATAGAGAAAAACGACATGTAGTCGATGGATTTGTTGGGACCAATGAGTATCGGAATTAATGAAAGAAAAAAACCCCGCTGCGATTGTTACCTCCTTGCATTTTAGAAATTGTCGAGTTTTTGCCAACTGGAATGACGGGAGGAGTTGGTTTGTGGGACTGTCCGGTGGCTCTGTACATGGCCATCACCCACAGGTGGCATTCGTTCTCGTCATCGCTGGCATAGAGAACGCTGTCCCCCTCTTTGACTGCATTGAAGAAGAATCGACCACCTTCCAATTCTAAAAGTAGATTGAAGGCACATCCGAAATGGTAATTCCTTACTTGGAAATGGCAGAAAATGAAGGCCCAGCAGACTGACCGTTCACTGGCTCTATGTAATCCACCGTGTAACCATCCAATTGCATCATTTCTGTTGGCTCGGATTTTTTCTCTCTGTAACTGCACATTGCAAACGTGTACTGCGACACTTGAACTAGGACGAAATAGCGCTTTTTCCATTTTTTCCAAACTTGCTTTCCTTGGGCATACAAATATCTAAGAAGAAAAAATGTTTCGAGTTAGTAATCGTGTATTTCTATCAGCAACACTCGTGAAATGCAACGGCGGCCAGTTTACATACCCGCAGTGCTTCATGTTCAGCGGTTTGTCCATCCTGCATGCAATTTTGATACGCAAATCCTGATCGGCAGCGTTTTTCGCAACAAGCATTTTATGCCACTCTGGGGACTTAGTTCCCAGTGGGGTCGGATGTAATACCACCTAAACACGTTTTACAGCGGTGTTAATCCTTTTAATGTCCAGCATTGTGATAGTTTGAAGAAATTTTCTCCACTTACTTTTCCCAATTCTTTGTCATCCAAACTTAGCATCCCAGCACTTTCTGTGTAGAGCTTGACTTTGACTACCGGCAGCGGATGATTGGTAGTAAAATCCCCTTGGGTGTCCCACCTGAAATGTTCGATTCGTTAGAGTAAGCAATATCCAATATCTCTCTCGTAATCTTAAACCACTCACATTGGTTTTGAAGCTTCAGCTTGATCAGTTTGCAGTTTTTCTCCACCTTCCACTTCCATGGTGCAATAAACAATGCGGTTTGGGGGCAAGGATTTCAAACCTTTAACTTCCATTACGACAATCTACGGGCCAAAACAGGCACGGTGTACAATATATGCCAAATGGTGTTTAATGTGAGCTACAGCAAAAACGAAATGAAGTTTATACCTCAAGAGTAAACGAAAGCACAACGTCCAGTCTGCTGAGCATGGTCTCTCCATCCTCCAAACTTCCCTCTGTTTTGCTCAACGATGTCTGACTCCTTAAAGAACGTTTGAAAAGATGGCAAAATAACACGCATGTTAGATCGGCACAGGCCAGCACATTTCCCCTGCTTATAGCGGACACTTTAAGAGCCAAGAGCGTGGTTCAGACCGCAGTCTCGGGGTTACAAATCAAGGAAAACAAGCGTAAATCATAGAGAATGAACTGAACGAATGAAACTGGTGGCTGGTGCAGCTTCGGAAGGCAATCGAACGGAACCCAGGTCTTACCTCAGGACGGAAGATCTTCGGCGGCTAAATATGGAAAAAAATATAAGAGAAAAGGTATGCGGAGAAAAGAACAAAATGCGTGCAAATTGAATGAAAAAGTAAAAGGGGAATCGTGTAAGGGGTTGGGGGGAAAAATAACATATCACGCGTTTTGATAAAAGTGCCTTAGGAAATCGACGAAACCGTTTTGAGTATGGTACGGGCAAGATTTCAATGACTTCCCAAATTCCAAAACAGTCGAGTGTTTTCTTCAGTGGAATGAACTGAAACACTGCGTGTCCGCTATTGGTCAGGGTAATATTAACGCACGGTATCAGTTTGCCCTCAGCAAGAAATAATCCAAATGTACACTTAGCATGGCCTACTTTTTCGGGCATATTTTAGGTCCATATATAAATTCTTCTCCATTATACCTTTGCTTAGGCAGTTGAGTATGGTACGGGTCTATATTACTAATCTAAGGTCCAAGTATGATTCCAATCCAAGCGGCTAACCTTCAGGGCCAAACATATTCAATTTTGAATTTTAATATGGATCTTTGCACCTGGCCACAAAATGGAGGACGTTGTCGTAAGCCATTTTCCAAACTTTTCTTACCTATGGTTGTAACGCTTTAGTTTTTGTAGCCCATATTTTGAATCTGTGGATCCTTTGGACACTGGTAGCGATTCCAAGTTAGCCATCAGTAGGTTAATGGACGCCCTCAGCTCCTCCAGATACAAACTTTCCATTTCTTTTAACACAAACTTGGGCATTAGTTTGCGGTTCTGCAACAAGGCATAATAACATGGTTTATGGTTAATGCCATTTGAATATGATTTCTTATGTTGCTTTTGTTCAATTCCTGGAAAATGGTCATTAAATACTGAATCAGGCAGAATACTTTAACAAATCCTTCACATATTTTTGTCCATATTTATTAACCTAATTAGTGATTCATAAAATGTCCTTTAAATTGTTTGTCTACCTCAGTGAGGATAACAAGTAACATTTGGAAGATAATATAACATTGTTACGGTAATGATAAAGATGACATACTGAATTAGATAAAACGGTTCCTTTCGACATTTTGACGAATGTTTTCCTTGAAGTACATAAACAAATGTAAACATGTCCTAATTTAGCAGTACTGCTTTATATTTAGTGAAAAATAGTCAGTGAAAATATTTAGATAACTATCTGGCAGACTATTTGCATGCATGGGGGATTTTGAAAGCCGGTCTTCGTGTTTTAAATAATTATTTTGGTGGAATCCCGTCTGTCTGCTGCCAGTAGGGGAATATTCATAATTAATAGCATTTGTATTTTATGAGTTTCGTTTGATGGCGCCTAGGCTTAGTTCTCATTATGTATTCTGGCCATATCTACATGTATCAGTGGTGAAGAGGCATTCACGCACGTCTGTACGTACTGGTAATTTGTGACAAACGGCACAAGCCCACGCCAAAATGAGAATACAACAGGGATAGTTCCTACGTGTATAATGGTATCACCTAAGGGATACACATATTATTTTACAGATACCTCATAATGAGGCATCTGCAAAACCCTCATTAGATTGATTTGTATACGCTGATGATTCATGGCATTGCAGATCTGCATGCCCCACTCATTACAAATTAACATCAGCGGCTTCATTTAATTCAAATTAGATTTAGAATATTACAATGCGTTAAAAATAGAAGAAGAAAAAAATATGAAGGCATTTTCAGTTGACTATTGCATTATTTACAGGATACAAAATTTTGATATTGTGCCAAGCCCGACACAGGTCAATAGATTTCTATTGCTTTGTCGTTTTAAGCCTTCCAAGTTGATTTATGATACAAGTTAAATATGTAGTAGCAACCAATTGTTGAAGAAACTGCATGTTTGTATGCCACATTTCATAATGGTGACATGTGACATAATTTGTTGTAAATTTTTAACTTCCTAGAAACTCAGAATTTATTGGTTTTTCTAGTTGAAGTAAGTTAACAATAATACCAATAGTTTGGGTTAAGAAACATTCCAATCACTTAAATTTGAATCTTACCTTTTCCATTTCCGCTGCTTTTTGCAATCTCCCATCCAATTCTCGTCTAATGGCAGCTGCTTGCTCATCAGCGGAATCCAACTTTTCATTAAATCCAACACAAAAAATCCCTTAAATCGTGTTTTTATTGCTAGACTATAATGGCTTTGCATGCTATTTACTAACCCAATTAACCAATGACCTGACCAATTTAGTTAAATCAAACTGTAACATGTGCACTTCTTTTTAAATCTCTAAGAACGAATATGATCCAAACGCTTCAATTGTATGTAATAAGCAAGATTTTTGATTTTTTTTAGTTTTGGCTATTAACTACTGCATTAAATGTTCCGTTGATTAAAGTTTTCAAAGAGTGAAAGGTAGAAAAGACTTGAAAAGAATAAAATAATCAGTCCCATACATTCATATTTAAATCAAAATTTATTGAAGTTTTTAGTGTTAGTGGTTAGTTTAATTAATTTGGTTAGTATAAAATTGCCGTGGCAGCTACAGATATGGTGAAATACAATAATCATGCAAGAAGGTAATAAAATGCCATGCCAACATTTAAAGCTTTTCAAGCACTGCATAAAATGCTTCATGTCTAACATTTTTCAACAGCTTGTATTAAATAAAAGTCTCCCCAGCTGTCATGTTATTGTGTACATTAGCTGGGAGTCCCATAATCAGGCCATAAAGCGTATAGGTCCTTGGGAATAACTGTATATTTTAATACTGACATAAGCATGTTATGCAAACATAAGCATCATCATTTATTAGCCGTGCATTTAATAGTAAAAAAAGGTGTTAATGGAATTGTGTTATTCCCTACCTGTAGGGCGTTATACAACAGTTGATGTTCGAATTTCTTAATATTTAAGATATTTTGAAACATGTCGTATAATTGTTCTTTGCTCAGAATAAGTTCGGAGGCGATGTTATGCTGAACGCGCGACTGAGGTTTGCGGGTGTCTTCGTCCCCTCGGAAAATGGCGTCAAATTTGGTCATCCATGATGTCAGCACGGTCTCCTTGCTGAGACCGTCGATTTCCGGCAAGCTCCGCACTCGTTTTTCGATGTTGTTTTTGAAGACCTCGCGGAAATCCAGTGCAGAGCAGGCACCGCTCTGGACCACGTTAACCACACGGTCACTCTTCAGGAAAACCTCGAAAAAGCTCTGCACCGCGTTCTGAAACGCCTCGTCTGCTACGATCTGAGTTTCACCTTTCAAGAATGCCTGGAACCGAGCCTGGATCGTCTCCAACTGCTGTTTGGTTATTTTTGTCTGGCGCCTAGTCATGTCAGTTGGCTGCTTGGCGTTAAACGGATACGCAATGCAACGGAGTATGAAAACGTACAACTGGAGACGCTTTTTACGCTCTTCTTCCTCCTTTTCCTGTCTCTCCATCTCCTCTTTTTCCTTCTCACTGACCACTGATGGACTGGGACTGGACGGCCTCTGAGCCACGCTCTTGACAGTGTGGCTGGAGCCACCGCCACTCACGGTCAAAGAGTCCGATCCACCGTTGCTGCTGATTATACTGCCAATGGCAGTGCTGCTACTGCCACTCGTGCCTCCGACACTTCCAACACTTCCCAAGCCGCCGCCCACACTGCTCAACGAGCTGATGCTGGCTGGGGAAAGTGCCCGTGGTCCCCCATCCAATCCACGGCCCGCTCCAGGCACCTCCAGGCCGAGCGTTGCCGAACCTGGACCGGTGGCTTCAGTGCACTCCTCTTCCACGGCTCCATTCTCAGAGTCTTCTTCGCTGGACGATGGCTCTAACATCTTGGCGTTTTTATCACAGCTGTTACTAGATCGGATATGCTCTTTTTTGTCGTTGTTGTTGATTTAAAGATATTTAGTGGTGTTTTTAAGCCTAAATTTCAGTTCATAATAGCCCTGATAATGACCAAAGTTTGTGCAGGCAAGAACGAGTTCAATCAATGCCTAAAGTCAATGCGGAAATGGGCGTACATCTGAAAGTCCAACAGGCAAACTACCACATTAGAAATTTTATCTGCTAGCAACTAGAATGTTTGACCATTGGCACATCCTGTTTGTTTAGCGCTACTCGCTAGTAAACGTTGAACATTTTCTGCAGACTATTAGAGAAAATCGACATCACGCATAAAATTTAAGAGAACAACCAACGCTTACAGGAATTTAATAGTATATTCTATTTTTGGTATGATCGAGGAAGAGAAAGAAATTGATGAGGAAACTACAAGATTTTGTGAATTTAACATTGCTGTTGTGGAAAATGTTCGTAATTTAATTGCAAGGTCTTTTGGAGATAACTAAAATGCTCATAAACAGCCTATACTGCCTAAAAACGAAAAACAATCATTTAATCTTTAAGAGGATCGACAGTGTTAACATTTTTACCTTTATCTTTGATGAATCACTTGTATTTCACAAGATTACAAGCGGTTATAATGCCAGAAACCAAGATCGGGTGTTTTTCCCAAAATCCCGAATTCAGGGATAGGTGATGAGAAAAATTGTGTAATAAATTGAATATAGACTACTGATCTGATTCTAGCTATGCACAATTATTTTTCATAGATCGATATTTAAATTTGGCAGATTTACCCGAATTTACAGTGGTTGTACTCCCAATTTAATATTAAAAAGAGCATGAAAAAAAATGGTGGAAAGAAAAATGTAACTAAACTGCGAAAATTGTAATGCAGATTTAGAAAAAGAATTAAAGACTAGTGATCCTCCCAGGTACGCCGCAATTTGCTCCCGATCATTTGCCGGCGTTAATATCACACTCACTCTCTCCTACCTGCTCCATTTTGCGCCAAACAATATAAAATATTCCGAAATTAGGTCATGAAAACACTGAGAACGACATTGCCCAAAGTCGTTCATTTTGGCTCTGCGGCGTAAAATAATGCGGAAAACAGGCAGTGGGACTCAACGCGGAGAACCCATTATTTCTCCCTATTTCTGTCCTTATCTTGTCAGCATGCCGAGTACAACATTGCCTACCTGACGTCAGTCACGTGACCACCATTTCCATAGTGAAATGCGGCATTCGAGGATATGATGCTGTTTTAAATTGTAGAGTATTTTTGAAAATGATGGATTTTTAACTGGTTTTCTATGCAAATGGATTATGCAAAGTTCCTTGCTTTCAGCCATAAACGTCGTTTATATAGCTATGACTGTATAAATTTAATTGAGGGTAAAAATCCTTTGCAATGACAGAGTCAGTAAATTATACAGCATCTACAATATACATTTGCAAATTTTGGCACCTTGGTTACAAATAAATCCATTGTGAATCTTTTAATTGGAAAATAATCCTGAAGTTCTCTTGGGGCTGGTTCAACCCTTCTTGCTAATTGATTACACTAATGCGAGCTTTGGAAACAATGGTCCTCCTTTGGCTTAAGCACGCTAATTGTGATGTGGGACCCTCTGGAGGTCATCTGCCTTGGCCTTTTTTGCCTCTGCCTCTTTGAGGTCAGGTCTGGCGGTCTTTTAGCATGTATTTTTAGCCCTGATTAGAAACAATGCCATATCCCACGGGCTTGGGGATACTTGCACTTAAACTATATGAGCATACCTCAACCATTATATTGATTACAAAGTTTATATTAGTATGACAACTTTTTAATTATGTTAACTTAGTAATTTTAATTCATATAATTGTCTTAGCCGATTTGATTGCGTTTTGAATTTTAGCGGGAAATCATCTAGCGCAAATGCAAGACCTTATGTCATAGCGCTGTAATAATACGTTGTTAATACGCAGTTCCAATAGTAAAATATTTTCTTTTAAAGATAACATTTTCATTTATTAAGTTTAATATATAAAGTGTGCATCGCTAGATATTAATTAAAATTTCATGTACAAAAATATGTATTTTTTTTTGTTTATATAACGTTGGATAATAAAAGAATTTATTTTCGTCTAGTTGATGGGGGCGCTACTGGTATTTGTTGTTGCTCTTGTTGGCACTTCAGTGAACCCCGTGGAATCATCAATGGCCGCCATTTGTGTTGATGTTTCGTTACGAGTTTTTGTATTTATCATCGAAAATTTACTCGTTCGCGACTAAATAGTGATGTGCCGGGTATTGATTTATCACCGGGAGTTGCATCGTTAATTCTAGTGCGTATCTTCAGCTCGGTGCTGATTGTCAGGTTTGAAGAACTCGTGAAAATTTCAAGTGAAAATAGACCTGTCTTTTTCGTTCGAATGTTTTCATGGAAACCTAACCGACAAGAAGGTTAACTAAGGTGATTCGGATTTCATTCATAACTCGACGCAACTAAATATAACAAAGATTAATCAAAGGGTGAGTACTGATTATTTCATTTCTTTGAATGCTTGTAGAATGTGAGACAATTCTCATATCTTCCAATTTTATAAATTGAAAAGTTCTGAAATTCAATGAATAAAATGTCAAAGTCGAGATTTAAAAAAAAATGTATTAATCAATTACATGTTCTGGCTAAAATGTCATTTCGAACGTCTGTCAAAGGTCTATTTTAGGAGTCGACTGTACATTCCTTTAAAATGGCAACCCATGTGTGAGAAATGTCAAAATATTTGAACTTTCCCAGGTACAAAAACCATTACTGAAAATGCATGTTAGCCTCTAAAGGGGCCTGAAGGATGAATTAACGACGTAAATGAGACAAGCAATTATTATTGAGCTCTAAATCGCAATATCTAACAAAATATATGACGTTTTTTTTGTAAAGAAATGTGTTCCATTTTGAATAATTCTCCTGGGTTCTATAGTGTTCAAATATCTCCATTGCACGCAACCTTGGCAATGAAAAAGCTTATTCTTTCGTCAAAGGATTAATGTTATTTTCATTTTGTCTGGGTTTTGGTAACAGTGAGGAATTTAGCTTGGCTTCTAACACGATTGGAACTGAGGTTGAAGAATTCCAATAATCAAACGCTAGGCCTAAAGCGCCGTAGGCTTTTTTCTTTGAAGATTTTTAGACGCCATTATTTTAAAATGATAAGAGGCCAAAGAATGCCGCCATTTTTTTGTATTTTTGGCGTTGTTTACATTTTCAAGTATTCAGCGTGTCGTAGAGAATATTTGCCGTTTATTTTACGTTTCGACGAAATAAAAATGTTGCCTTTTTTATAGTCAATTATCAGTAGTCCTGAGGCAAAAAAAAATAATAATCGCTGACACCATCTTGGATTGGAAGGATCGATTATTTTGTTTGTAAATTTTCAAGGGGTGGAAAGAAGGGATTGTGGAGATGGCCTTGAGTTTCACCTAGATTATCTGTTTCGGAATACAAAATTATTCGTTTCCATACATTCACTAGACAAAGAGGTGTAATTATCAAATGGGGAATCCAGAATCGCTTTCATAGCGGTGATTATTTTTGACACAGAAAGGGAAAAGTCGAACGCCATGTTGACGAATGGAACATTCGATAATGTTATTGAGGAAAACAGTGGGGGTGGATGGGAAGTACTGAAAGGAATCTATTTTTGAGGTTTCGTTTTGATTTCTTTTTAACCAACCTTGGCAGTTATATTCTCGTTGCTGCTATGTCTGAAAAACAAGTACATTGTGCCATCCTAGAATTATGAATAAGGATCACCGAAAATCTACGGTTTTCGTTTATAGCTGCCAATTTAGAAGGATATTTTTGGGAATCAAGACCGAGATGCTCGCCGTTGCATGAAATGCTCTACTTTGCACCCTGAAGTGTATCGATTTATTGAAATTAGAGATGAATGTTCAAGTTTTAAACACGTTCAACTGCTTCGAAATGCAGAGCGCCCCAAATTTGATGGCCACATTTGTTTGCCTTTAAATTGAATGCCTTGTATTTTTGCATTAAATACTGTAGCAATCTCCCCGTCTGCTTGGTACTTTAGAAAATAATCTTGCACTACTAAATTGGGTAATCTAGAAGATAAGCATTTGCCAAAAACCTTTCCATTATCTTTAATATGGTAATATTGGGTATATGCAATAAACCACTAGAGACTGACTTGACTAGTGACTGACTATTTTTACTAGTCATCGCTATATGATGGTCAAGTATTGATTCAGCTTGTGACTGCTTGTCACCAAACCAGATTAGGAAATGTACAACTTGATTCCAGGAACCCTGCCTCCAGACACACTTGTATAATGTGAAATTGGGTATCCAGCAATTTGGGAGATTTTAATTTTTCATCAAGAAATTATGTATTTGTTGCATGGAAATAAAACATGCCGGATATTCCAGTGATGATGATCATTATCAAGTTATATTGTTGCACTCAGGTTCGTCACCTTTCAGCATGGCTTTCCCAACAGCTGTCTCTGTAACTTCTGTATTGCTTGATATGCTGATATGGAGTTAGTATTTCAGGCGAAATAGATTGTGCGTTGGTGGTAAAAAAACCCGTCCGAGATAACCCAGATTGAAGACTAAACCAACTTGGTTCCTAGTTACTTTGTGCTCCTTATTGTACAGATAATTACAATGACACACCGTTCTGTGCACGAAACTATATAATCGAATTGTTCGTTTATGTCATATGATAGAAACATTTTCAAGCATTATAAAGGATATATTTGCATTGATTAACCTAGTTTAAAAATAGTCCATTACCATAGCGTAACTATGCTTCGGGTAGCAATAATTATGCTATACCACATGGAATTAAGCATATTTTTTTTAACTAGACCATTTCTCACATCAACTGCTCGAGTTGTCAAGTTTAGTTTCCAGATTCGAGCCAACCGTTCCAGGCGAATTGACATAAATACTACTGTAAAAAGAAACTGATCAGGATCTGAATTAAAATTGCAAAAGCTATGTTTAGGTTTATTTATTTTTTGTTTTTTAAAATGCACACTGAAAGTCTGTAACTAGGCGTATGCAGGACAAGTTTAATCAAATAATGGGGCCCACACGGGAGTAAAAGCTAAATTGCGGCGCTTAATTACATTTCCTGCATTGACTTGAAACTGTTTGGACTGGTCATGGCCTCCATGCATTGTCAGTAGTTCGTTGAGCGTCACGTTAATAGTTGCCAAATGAATATTCTGGTCACATATGGCTCATGTTCACGACTAAATATCCGCGCAGCTGTCGTTAGTTTTAAGCCTAAGCTACCTAAAAATCTGTGAATATGGCAACGACGGTATCTGAAATGCTGTGAGTTATCTAACGCCACCTAAAATCAGGGTGTTGAAAAGATGCTTCAATTCCTGGTACTGTAATTTTGCTGTAGTGATTGTGCTTACCAAGTTGTGCTCTTCATTTTTAGGAATGCTGATCTTTATTTTGTTAAGTGTTTCCAGTATAGTTTTCTTTACATGCATGATCTAATCTCGTTGACTTTTTTGTGTGTATTTATAGAAGCTGAATGGCATACAAAATTTGAAGAAAGTACTGGATTTCGGATAAACCAAGCAGATTGTGCAACAACAGTGGTTCAGTGGAATCGTCTTCTGTTCCACTGCGCCCTGTTTACGATGGCATCTCCTTTGGTCTCTTCAGTGTACAGTTTCGTCCAAGCGCGTTCTCAGAGCAACCACAGCCACATTGTGCCGGGTGTAGCCGGCGGGTAAAAACCGCCGTTGCAATGAGTGTTGTAGTTCGTGTGGGGGTAAACAACCACTTGACCCATCCCCCCACACAACTATGCAACGTCGATGATATGGGTGCTTGCTCAGCGTGAGTGTTATCTTCCATTTTATCCAGATGTCGCTTTTTTGGCCAACAATTAATTATTGTTTTAATGCGTGTTTTTTTATTATTTCTATATAGATCCCAGATAATGGAAAAGCATGTTAGACCAGAGAAGGCTGAAGTGCAGCAAATGTCAACTCCTTCCACTTATTTTAATCTATCATACCAGGTTTGTTACGCTGCTTTAGATATTTCCTTAACACGTATTTTCTAATCATGCAATATGAAACATAATGCAGTAAATTTTATTTTACATAATGGCTATGTAAAAATGAGCTGTATGTTTGGGTTTGAAATGTTCCCCTTAATTAATTTTTGGATTTTCTCAGTTTGTTCTTCAAGATCACAATTATGGCGCACCTCCTCCACCCAGTCCTCCTCAGTCCCCTTTGTCCAACAAAGCGAATGGCTTTGTTTCCCCTATTCGGAATGAGGATGATGAAACCACGACGTCTGTACTGAGTGGCGACAGTCCCAAGCACTCAGAGAAGCAGAAAGGAGGTGAACAGACGTCTTCAGATAGTGTCACCAGATGCATATGGTAGGCGTCCAATAAACTCTTTGGTTTTTACAGATATTTTTAGAAGTTGGCAGGCTCTTAAATTGTCTCATTTATGTTATCTTTTTACAGCGAGTTTGATCATGATGACGAATACATGATTTGCTGCGATAAGTGCTCGTAAGTATGGGAGTGCATTTACACATAATTATGAATTTAAAATTTACAGTCAATGAAATAAACCATCCTGGACACTTAATTCTTCCTCATTTTTCTTCTCATTAACTCATGAATTGTAAAAGAACAATAATAGCATTTTCACGTTTATCGCCAAATTTGAACAACACTTGTTTCTATACCAGGCATCCTATTTATTAACAATTACTTTTTGCAGTGTATGGCAGCATGTAGATTGCATGGGCCTTGACCGCAGCAACATTCCTGAAATGTACTTGTGTGAAAAGTGCCAACCGCGCAAGGTGGATCGGCAGAGAGCCAAGGCCCTTCAGACTAGGAAGCGAGGTGAAATGTCAGGTATGTTGGCAGCGAGAGATACCTTTAGAAGCGATTTATGGTACAGAGTCGCCATGAATGAATTTCTTTATTGTAGATTCTAGTTCAGATGAAAGTAATCTCGAGATTTCGGCAAGGAACCACAATCGTCATCCCTCTACCCTTTCCGTAAATCAGCAGCAGTTGAACTACGCTCGTGCAAGAAAGATCAGCCGGAGCAGACGCAAGAACGATCGAAACTCTTCCGCGGCTAGCGAGAACATTAACTCCACTCTGTTGGGTTTTGTTCCTTCAACGGCTACCATCGCCATATCCAAGCGCCGAGGTAGAACGAAAGAAAAGACTGAAACCAAGCGCATCTACACAAAAAGAAAGGTATTATTTCATCTACGGCCCCCATTTTACACTTGTTTAATGGTTTGTCGAATGTCAGGCAGATTTTCAGTTTAATCATTAGAATTTTTTTGGTTTCCTTTTTCAGAATAGTAAAAGTAAACTGGAGTTTAGCCACGTTAGCGAAGAAACACAGGATGTTGATCCAAGGTGAGGAACTTTTCACCCAATTACTAATTGGTGTAAACGTGTTCTAACCCTAGTTCTAAACATGTTTCGCCTTGCACGAGCGCTCTTCATTATACCAATCTCCTGGTATTTCCCCCCTCTTCCCTTGTTCCACTCGTATGCTATGTCCTTATTTGTGTCAGATGTAATTTAATGTTTTCATGATTTGTAGGAAATGGCTGAATAATTACACTGAGGCCATTACAAATCAATACAGCCCCGAATTACTTTTAAGGCTGTCAAGCTTAAAGACCAACGGTCAGAATGATGAAGCAGTACGAAAGGCGTCTTCCCAGCTCCGCCTTCAGTTGTGCAAAGTTGCCCAGGTTACCGATGGTAGTATGGTAAGTTTTCTATTTACTCTGCTATGCCGACGTTTTTTGTTTGTTTTTTTGTTTTGTTTTTCCCCGGATAACTCAGTTGTGATTCCTTGTAATGCACAGGGTCTTCTTGCAACGGAAACCATTGCTCCCGAAAGCGTAATTTGCGAATATCGGGGAAAACTTGTCCTTGGTTCACAGTTCTCGCGGCAGAACTCGTTGCTCTCGTCTCAACGCTCGCCTCCATATGTGCTGCGGTACCATTTGGAGGGTATTTCCTGTGAAAATCCTGCTGAAGCATCCAAAGTCAAAATTGAAGTCAAGGAGGAGGAGACTTCAAAAGAATCTCCCAGCGCGGTTCAGCAAACTGAGACAAAAGACGGTGCTTTGGAACTGGAAGAAATTTATGTGGATGCCCGAGAGTATGGCAATATGGCGAGATATGTGAGGCGGTCGTGTTGTCCAAATGCACAAGTTCGCCATTTGATGGAAAATGGATCCCTTCATCTATATCTGATGTCACTGCAAGAAATACAGAAGGAGGAGGAGATCACCGTGCTCTTTGATTTTGACTTCACCAAATGGTAGTAGAATCTATTTTACTTTGTTTTTTTATTTTCTATTGATCGTAAAAAGAGCAATTGGTATTTAGGGAATAAACTACATGGGTACCATTTTAGTACAAGTTGTCTAAATTCAGGCTTAAATGGCAAATTTGATGGTTGTAACATTCAGCCTGCCATGAGTCAAGTCTTCCAACAAATAGTTAAATGGCATGATTTTTATTGCGTTGTTGGAATTTTTAAGTAAATTTCTATATTGGCTAATCGGTGTTGTCATCAACGCGGCACAGAGATAACTAGAGCATTACAAATGACTCATTTTCACTCAGTTTTTCTAATCAAAAGCAGCTTTAGTTGCTCGGGTGACTTATCAATAGACAACTTGACAACTTTCTTTTAAATTTGTTTGATAACGTGTCATGTTGTTTGCTTTTTCCAGTGATGATGTTCGGTGCGCGTGCGCTCGAGAAACTTGCTTGGTATCATCAAGGACCTTTGGAAAGAATGGGATGTGTGAAGCCGGGTAAGTTTATGAAAGTCTTTGAATTTTGGATGTTTTTGAAATTATGGTGCTACCGTTAAAGATAAAAACTGGGCATGCGCTGGTATTGTTTTTTAAAATAGACTGAATCTAAATCGTTTCAGGCCTGACAAGCGATGTAAGAGACGTAAATCAAGCAGTCACATGGGCAACTCTATTGATGCCGATGAGAGTAGTCAGTCCAGCCTTAGTGGTATCCCATCAGGCGTGCATACATCTATTGGAGATGATATCCAAACAGGTAGTTCTGTGGCTGGTATGCCAGCTAATGGTCACCTTGCACAGTCATCGTCCGATGAGTCCCAAAATGCTACCAATGAAAATTCCGGAAAGCAAGAGGATGGTGTCTCGGCGATTGCAACTAAAGTATCAGCTGCAAGTAGAAGAAAGATGGTATGCTTTTAAGTTATCTCCATATTTCTCGTTATATTTTTTCTTAACTAGTTTTCTTTGCCAACATGCTTTTTTGTCTGTTAATAGACGAGGGAGGAGCGTAAGATGGAGGCCATCATGAAGGCATTCGAAAGGATGGAAAAAGCTCAGCTAAGGAAAATGGAAACCCAGGCTCGAATCCAGCAGCGTAAAGGGGAATTGGAACAAAAGAAAAAAGGCGATGATGACAAGAAAAAGGATTCCCCCATAAGTACATCGCCCACAGAAGCAGCTCCAACAGTGGTGACAACACCATCATCAACTTTGACGCCAGGTCCAGAAGAGCCCACGTCACCGCAAGCCTTACCCAGCGTAAATGGAACTGTTGTCGAAGAAGAATCCGCAAAGGCAGATCTGACACCATCTCTGCCAATTCTTCCCGCTCCTCCGCCCCACCGACATAAAGGAAAAGGGTGAGTGGTTAAACCCGTGTTTTAAGTTTTTATTCCACCGATTTAATTGTGCATAAGATGATTATGGCTCATCCAAATTTGAGCAAAATAATTGTTGACATCAAACCTGGTGATACACATATATAGAAAATAGTGCGGGTCTATAATACTGTCCAAAACCTGCATTATAGAGAGACACCACTGTAGAGATGTATATAAGTAAATTTCTAATAGTTTAAGATGTATTACATTCTAGTTTTAACTTTGGGCATAACTTACTTTTAAGATGAGAAATATGTCTTGAAATTTAAGGTCTTTTAATCTTAGGTTTGCTTTTAGGCGAAGACGAAAAGCATCTGGAACCCCTGCACGCCGTAGCAGCAGAGTGAACAGTGGAGGCTCTGACGTTCTTTCCTCGCAAGATGAAAATTCCCAGCATTATGTTCAGCAGCTGCTGGTTTCATCTTCTAGTGGTATAGCTGCTAGTGGAACTACCATCGCTCCCAGTTCTTCGACTGTTTTACCTGCTGTGCACAGCTGCGAAAACGTTTCGCTGCCTTGCAATACGACCAGTGGCCCCAGTACTGAACCTGAAAGCGCCAATTCTTGTGGCATTGCAAGACTAAAAACAAAGAAGGTAAAAGTCCTCTAAGAATTTGAAGTACATGTCCACAACTCGTTTTGCATTTTTTTTAAATTTGATTTCCGCATTTAATTTGCACAGCATTTGATGAATGAATGGCTGAGCGAGAGCTGCTCGGATTCGATACGCTCGGAAACCATAGGTGATTCTGGCATTTGTAGCTCACCCAATTCGTTCCTGCGACGGTGTCGCAGTCCAAGCATGAGCGCTGCCTGCCCGTCACCCGTGATCACGTGCGGGATCGGAAGCATTCACCTGCGAAGGACTAGCTTTGGGGAATCGTCTAGGAGCCATTTAGCGGCACAACTCGATGGATCCCTCGGCTCGGCAAAAAAACGTTGGCTTAGGCAGGCAATGACTGAAGATGCGGCAGAGACAGGCGTCCCAAATGCAGCTAGCAGCCCAACTCCCAACTGCATTGGCTTAAGTCCAAGTACACCACCATTGCAAGGTCAGTTTTAATTAAATACTAATTGGAGTGTTATGCGGACGTTTTAAATGAGCTGATGTTCTTTTTGGCATTTAATTAGGTAGTAAGCACAAAAAAATAGATAACCTTTTCTAGAAGTAATTGCGTTGTGATCAACACATTTGGTTGGTCTTTATTTAAACTAGTGAACTGTTTACTTCAATTAAAATGTTTCAAAAGCAATCTAAATTGTAAATTATGCAATTTAATTTTTTTTTTTCCAATCGACTGTACACTAATACTAATCTGGTGCACTTTTTTTTAAAGATTTGATAACACCATTGAAAAAGAGGCGGTTGGCCAGAGAATCAGAATCGGCAACACCACCTTCGCCAGTTCTTGGCGATTCGAGTGTTGAAGCAGCAGCGGTTGATTGTGCCATTGTTGGTTGCGATTCTGATAAAGCCATTCCGTTGTTGTGCAAGCCCATCCCTTCGACGGTTCAACCTTTGGCGCCAATACCTTCGGCAGAATTTGGTACCCTTGCCATAATTGCCAAGGAAGAGGTGCAGCAGCAACCTGTCAGTACCAATACCGGTTTATGCGGCGATTCTGCAGTCAGCAGCAGCAGTTCAATCGAAGGGAGGGACATGGAGATGGCTGAAGATCTCCGATTACCGGAAGTCAGTCGGCTGCGAGAAAGCGTGGACGACTGCCACTTCCCTTCTTTGGAAGAAGCGGTGCCACAGGGGTCCGAATCCCCATCTTCGACCATCGACGACTACCACGATGGCAGCCTCGATGCTGTTAGTTCAAGCATGCATAAGAGCGACGAGGACATTCATCCTGCTCATTCCATTTGTACAACTGCCACGGCGACAGCATGTTCCGGCGAGCAGGAAACTGCAGTGGATTTGACTGTTGGAAGCATTTTAACACTGCATCCTGATGTGCTACCGAAATCGGACATCTGCTGCCCGGTGGAAGAACCAGCTGCACGGTCTTCCCCACATGATGATCGCGAGGAAGCAGTTTTGAGCGCAGAATCAGTCTCGGTGACGCCCGATGTAATGGCATTAAAAAATGACAGATCCCTTGATGTGGTGCCCTCGAGCATTCAACTTCAAGAAGATGGCACTGGAAAAAAGGATTGTAAAAATATTTGTTTCGGAGAAATCGACTGTCACGCAAGCACGGCCGATCCTCCCAATGGTAGAACTAACGATCCGGTGGAAAGCAACGTAAAGACATATGTCCAGATGCAAGTATCTTTGGACTCTCAGCCAGTTTGCTTGGCCTTGGCGATGCAAACAGAAGCAGATGAAGTAGCAACTGCATGTCCCACATCACCAACACTTTCATCGACCCCAGCACCGACTACTCCGATGAAACGCAAGGTTTCTCTCCTTGAGTATCGCAAAAGGAAGCGACAAAATTCGTCAACATCCAGCTGCGGATCAGGCAGAAGCCCAACTAGGGGCTCGCTGTCTCCCACTGCTACCATAACGGAGAAAGTGGTCAACAATCCGCAGGATTCTCCATCTTCTCGCAGCATGCAACCCACGCCCCTCCTCCCCACTTCCCCCGAAGGCAGGGCTGCCTCGACGCCATCGCCCCCTGATCTTGAAAAGGAAAGGCAGCAGCTGAAGAGCGAAGGGAAGTGGGACGGGACGCCTACGTTCTCCGAGAGGCAGTCTGAAACTCTCAGCCAGAGGCTGAGAAGGGAATTTGGCCTCTTAATGGACGATGAAGGTGCAAATGCTACGGCTGATGCCACCACTAAAGTAAAGACCGGTAAGTGCTATTTTTGTATTCATTCTAATGTGTGCAAAGAAATGTCACCGCAAGTGACTTTCACTTCCAAAGGAATTAAGTGAAATTGGAAAGGGAATTGTTATACAGAAACCGTACTGCTTTGCTGTCTTATGAACCTGATGTGTAATAAAGATGTATTCGGTACATCGTCTCCATAAGTTACCAACCTCTAAGCTTTAATGTTTGGACAATTAAAATGATAAAGAAACAAATGTTCTTTTTCCTTGTAGCCACCATGATTTCTATGAAAACATGAGCATGCTTCTATTATCCCGATTGCACCGTTTCTCTCTGGTGGTCGTTTTGTCGTTTTTAATCCTTAATTCCTTACGATGTGTTTGCCTTCTCGGTTGTATGTGCAGTTGGGCATATGGGAATTTTGTGGTTGTTTCGCCCAACCCTTGTATAACCTACTTTAATCTCTTGGTTTGTTGCCACTCATCCTTGTTTTTTCTTTTCTCTTTTTCAAATTTCCTTCCCTTCATCTCTTGCTCGTCGTCCTCTTGCTGTGCTATTTGCTCGGACACCATTCTTATGCACCGTTAGTTCCTCTGCTGCCCACTGATTTGCCCTGGTGTCCGCAGTGGGGGCCTCCACCTCCACCACCGCCGCCACCACCTCAGCCAGCAGTTTCCAAATGTGCAGACTCCTCTCGCACCTCCAATCCTACAGCTGGTAGTTGTCTTTCTATCTTCCTTAGTGGTTGTTGGCATCTCGTCCACTCGGTTGAAAGTGTTATTCGGAGCTAGGGGTTTATACCAGAAAGCAATATAATTAGGTTGAAATAGCAAAGTTCGTTAGGTTTTTCGGTTATTCGTTAGGTATCTTTACAATAGGTTTGTACTGGACGAGCCTCACCTCTGCTATTGTCTTAAACGTTTAAAATCATTTGGTAAAACCTATATGTGATTAAATTTGTGTCACTATGAGCTACAAACTGAGAATATTAAGCATGCATTTTAACGTTAACATTCTAAAAAGTTATATTTGGCATATTGATTGCCCGCAAATTATTTCTATTGAAACTGGATTTGTTTCAGCAAGTGTTATCCTAGCTTCGCATCTATTTTCAACATAGTGGACAATCAAATGTAATTTGCAAGTACACCGAGAATAGTGAAGTCATTGGAGTAAAATTTTGATTTTGCAATTTACTTAAAGCAAACATTTATTTTTAATAGAAGGCGCTGAAGTTATGAAAAACCAGCAGAAGGGATCCGTAATACCAACATCCCCGTGCAGACCTCTGGGTGTTCCTGGTTAGTTGCCTTCAGTAGTCCACTACATCAACATTAAAATAATCGTGAAATACCTTTACTTACTGGGCAATTCATTGCAGCTCCAAGTCCATCGTTTGTTCCTCGTACACTATCTGTTAGAATGCAGAACTACAACATGATGCGACCAAATGCTGCAGTTGTGCAACAACAACGGTATCCGCCTCCACAAACATACGGAGGTTTCTCGCTCAGCTCGATGGTAAGATCAATTTTTTTTTCAGTTAGCCTTATCCCGGTTCTGCTTCCCATTGTGCTGTAGGTGGCAACAAAAAGTGCTGAACCATAATGCTGCTACGTTTTCGTTTGTCAGCATGTTCTGCATGTTTTTTTCCCTCGTAATTACTGTAATTATAAAGCTGCTAGCTTGTAAGAATCGTTGGAAAGATCAAGGTTGATTTTCATTTCTGTGGTTCTATCGTGCAGGGAGGGACATCCTTACCACGGTCTGCAGGTACGGCTGCTGCAACACTCTTGGCCCCGCCACCTCCACCTCCGCTGCCCAACCAACAACCCGTGTTAAGACAGACGCTCATTCCAGTAAGCTTGGCATGTGCCAAAAACTTAATTACTTCCGAAATGACAATCAATCATGTTCTTATTAAGTTTTTTTCCAATGTAGAAATTCTGTGACGTCCAACCTGGGCTGCCGCCTCCACATCCCTACAATCTACACTATCCTCAGTTGCCCCTTCAGCTTCCTCCCCCACCACCGCCACCTCCCCCTCCGCCTCCTCCTCCACCATCCACCTTAAACCTTCCCGCTCCCAACCATCACCATCACCCTCATCCGCCTCCCCCTCCCATGCCACAAACTCCTCCAAAATCAATCAGCCCAGTGACGCCCCCTTCACCCTTGTGTGGACCCAAGGGACAAAAATGATTTCACCCGCTGTGAATATGGAGAAATTTTAAACACCTCGTGCTCCTCTAATCCCATTGGCTACTTTAGGCATTTCCCTTGACCAAGCCAACAAATTCCCAAATTTTGGTGTACATTTTGTAAATACTTCAAGGCAGTCAACTTGCAGTCCTTCGTTTTCATTTTTGCCCCGAAGCGGCGTCATCGTTTCATCGTAGAGAGTATCTTTGTGGTGTTTCATCCGAGTGTTTTTCTCGTGGCGTCACGTGCGTGGTGTCCCGTTTGCGTGGCTTCGCCCTCATCTTTCTCTTGGTCATTGCTTTCTTGTAAATACGACATTCGATTTTTGTAAGTATAGCAAAAACGTGCGTGTCTCACTCAGAGCTATTTTCATTAATGTTTTGCAGTCTTTACCCTCATCCTTCCTCTCTTTCCTTTCGGAAATGGTTAGTTGACCGACGTCCATTCCTGCCTCGTCTCTGAGGCACCAAAACCTTTCCCCGACTTCGTGGGTCTATTTTTGGGACACTAATGTATATATTTGTTAAGAAATTTTAAATTTATATTTTTTTAATTGTTCTCACCAATAAGTTTTATTTAAATCGGTATGCTTGCTCCTATCTGCGTTTGTTATGCTTTAGAATGTTTGTATTGACCCGGTGAATTATTTTAAAACTCCTTTATCGGTGAACCGCTTAATGCTCCCAGTGTCTATGTTGTTCTGAAGAAAAAGTCTTTGCTGCAACTGGAAAGGAATTTCACGTTAATTATTTACACCAGAATCTTGAAGTAAAAAAACTACTATTTAACTTATTCTAAACCAAAATTGCAAATGTGCTCAGATAGATGACAGGCAACAAACCTGTGTGGGAATAGATCGAACAAATTTATTTCTAGTTCCCGGTTTATTTTGCGTCTTGACCAGCAGTTATCAAAAAAAATTGGAAGGCATTATTTCCTCTACAATTTTTTTTGTGCTTCTTAGATAGCATGTAATGAAAACTGATGCATTTAATTTTGGAAACTTGAATAGCTGCCAAGATCGTTTTTGTTTTTCTTGAGAACAACTAGCTTGGGAATCTTAGCATTGTCGCCAGTCGTCCACATGGTGGTGACTTCTTCTAGTGCAGATGACTGCATATACCCCTTCCCCTTTCCTGATTGAAGTGAGCAGATAAGCCTGCGTCTATTGGCCAAATGCTTTAGCGACATTTTGGGGGGTTCCTCGTTGCTTGCAAAAGGGGTGCTAACAAATTGGCAGAAATGGATTTCGGTCCCATCCTTCTTCTCTCCTATTGGTGCGTCTATCGATTTTATTTTTTATTTGTTTTTAACGAACGGAAAAGCGCACCGCGCAAGGATAGTGAAAGGGATCATTACTTCTCGCCTCCGTATATACATGTAAAAAGTATATATATATATATATTTCAGTTTCCCCGTGCTCTCATACCTGTTATATACCGGTTTTAATTTTTAGCTATATAAATATATTTCACAAGTCACTTTTTGTCACATTGTATAGTGATGGCCCTATCCGATCCTATTCATTTCTATCTTTTAACATGAGCAACATTTTTGCTCGCTGAGTGAAACAATTGTCACATATATTATTGCTTCCAACACTGTACAGATAATCCCTGACGAATTTTGAACTGGTGTAGAATATTTAAGCAATTTCTGTAGCCTCATCTGTTTTTCTTTTTATTTAATCATAATTTTGAGAAAAACAGTTTGTTGCGAGCATTGAAAATGACGAGCAACATGCCGAATACGCCGGCATGGTTTTAAGTTTTACTTGACAAAAATGTACTAGAGGTAAAAACAGATGATCTCGCAAGCAGTTATTCTTAGATATTCCGTGTCAGTTTGGGAATTTTGGATATCCCGGTAACAAGTTCATACTTTGAAATCTTCATATTTAACTTTTTCTTCGTGCCATTGGTCATCCCCATCTCTTACTCATCTTAGAACACCAATTGTCAGTATTTCACCAAATTGTACATAACATATATATATATGTATACATTATACATAAAGCTGTCATTTCTCTCTCTTTTTTTCGTATTTTCAACTGCGTTTTTTGTTTTTTTAATCTTTTTCAAAGTTATTATTTTAGCATATCTGCTTATTATTTTAATATACCAGAAAAGAAAAGGCTAGAATGTTGTCGCCAATAAATGATGGAAGTTAGAAATCTTTGAATCAGTCGTAGATTGACCACTGCGGATATGGCACTTCTTGGGTAAATACTTGAATTTTTAATACCGTGTTAAATATCCTGTAATTCTCTAATTTCTATCCCGTTCTCTGATATACAGTAGAACACAGTTAAAACGTTTTGAACTTCTTAAGTGGTGAAAATTACATTAATTTATACTCTTAGGACCATGGGAAAACGTTTTAACTGGGTTCTACTGTATAGTATAATCTATTGATAATCTATTTGCAAAAAAACAAAATCTGGTCTTTGTCAAAAATATATATATATATATTTGAAATGGTATTAATAGAACCAAAATAACAAACATTTACCATTATACAAGTGGAAGAAATCAAATTATAGGTTTAACTTAAAACTTAGATTTATATTGATATAAAAACAACTCTTTATCTTTGGCAATAAGTTCAAATAATTCTTGAATATTTTATCTCTGAATTTCTTTGTTGTTAAATTTCAACATTAAGCACAGCATTTGAGGGGGGGAAAAGCGTTATTGAAGTGCAGAATTGGTTGTGAAAGAGTTAAAACGAGAAATATAAGTGTATCTCAAGTAGTTTTAGATTTATTTTTCCAGCATTGAAGACAGTGGAGTTATTTGGTTTTCATCAGTCATCCATGCAGCGATTTCCAGGTATTGTTCGTTTTCAATTTAACCTCACTAATTGTAAATACCAATATATTTTTTTTTTGCTAAATGACAAGTACTGAGAGTCATGAAGTTTGCGATTAATCAGTGATGGACTAGATTGTTCTGGGGCCATTGCCAGGGAACACTCGTTGAAAGTTGAAAAGTCATCCGTGCACCACGAAAACGTATCTGTTAAATTTAGTTAGGAAAAAATATGCAGTCCGTGATTAGATGATCAATTTACTTTCACCGTGGCTTAAAACAAAACATTCGCCTTTTTCCAGTTGTTTCTTTTGCGCAGCCTCTGAGAGTTTCTTTGGTGGCTCAAGGTAGTGCTAAAAATATAATTTAGGTAAGTTAACCGAAATTAAAAGCGAGAGATACTATTTAAAGACAAACCTCATCACTCAAGATAAATGTGCCCCAATGAATTCCAATAGTCCGTTTAGCTTTCACATCTAAATGGATTTGGACAGCTTCCTCTGGATCTACGTGCTGTGGCGCTAGTATCCATCTGTAGTTAAGATCAACAAAAAAGCAGGAAATAAATATTTGTCAAAGTACATCGTACCATTTTTCACTTGCAGAGCGATCAAACTTCACCTCGGGTCGTATGCTCCAATTGGAATGGCCGCCAGATCAAAAGGGCCATATTTCTCGCCTATCTGCTTGAAACCGCTGCAGTAGCCGGTGTCTCCTGCAAAGAAGAACCTATGCCGTGGACCGATGATGGACCAGCTGCCCCAGAGACTCTAAAACGAGAGGATTTAGATTGCCTGACGTTCATTTCACATAAATTCCGATTATGACACAGAAGGTAAGCCTGCTTTTCGTATTACTTTGTTTTTGTCACATAAGGCGCGTCTGGACCAATGCTGGGCGGGTGTAAACACAAATGAAGTTTCATCGTTGAGAGGGATCCTGCCTTCTTCCCACCAAGTCAGCTCTGTCACATTGGTGCATCTTACACTTCGCATCCATTGGGCCATTCCAAAAGGAACGAACCAATGAAGGTCACAGCCAAACCTAAAGTGAAATTAGAAGCGGCTATTAGTAATGACCATGATGTAAACCTTTGCTTAAAGGTGGCGGAATTGAAATGCCAATTAGTTTATCTTAGAACTGGCTGCTTAGCGATGCTGTATTTTCTGTATATGCCGTACCTTGCGTTCAGCATCTCCACCGTGTTTTTGTCCAGGTGGTCGTAGTGGTTGTGACTAATTACAACTGCGTCGATTTTGGGTAGGTCGTGGACGGTTCCTGGCATTTTGCGTATTCTTTTTACTCCTAAGAATCTCATAATCCCCGCATAGTCGCTAAATACAGGATCTGAAATGGTTTTTACCATAAACATGACCCTATTTTTAACACTTTATAGATAATAGGCCAACGTTAAAAATCAACAAACAAACACTTTATAGATGGTATGAGATTGGGATTACAATCATTCTTAAACTTCAATAAAATGCCCTTATAGGATAGACCTGTGATGGGTCTATCGGGTGTGCCATGGAAGTTTGTGGGAGAGTCGAAAATTTACCTTGTATTTATTGATTGTAAGTAGAAAACATTTGAATAGCAGATTATTTCATTCAAAACGTGTTTTTTATTTATTATCTCATTGAGAAAAGCTCCCTGAAAAAAACTTAACGTGTGCCCCAGCAATTTTGACTCCTTGTTCAGGGTGCGGCGAGTTGAAAAAGTTTGAAAAACCCTTTTCTAGGGGTTTTATCAAATGTACAAATGAATGTTTAAAGACTACGGAAATTTTTAAAAATTCAGAAAATATAAAAACATATGTGCTGGATGAATTTCCCCATTTCACGCACTCTTTAAGTTTTGGGTAACAGAACATCAACCTGTTTCCAAACCAAGAAAATTTTACCGGTTAAAATTGACAAGCCGTCGAACTGTACAATAAGTGACGAGTGACCCAACCAGGTGATGCGGATTCCGTTCTCAGGAGGTGTGCTAATCTCTGCCACGTTCAGAGGGATGATGGGCAGCCTCTCGTTCAGTTCCTGTATAAAAGTGAATTTTTAATTAGTTCGTGAACTTGAAAATTCTAGCTTGCCATACTATAGCTCGGAGAGTTTACTAGACGGACCTTTGTCTTTGATGGTACAGCACTGTTATCCTTTCCGAACAATTTCCAGACTAGAAAATCCCATAAAGTAAACCAGCGCCACGTGCCACCGGTATCACCTTCCTTGCTGCCCTTAAACCATGACGATGGGTTCTGAAATGTGCCATTGTTAAACTGAGGTTTAAAGGGTAAGCTAGTTTCGTGTGAAATCTCTCTTTGGGGATGAATGATGCTTTCGCGTTTCTGAAGTTTGTGACGCTCGGGACGCAATGGAGATTCTGATGCATCTTCATCTTGTTCGATATTAAAGCCACACGAAAAGGAGTTCTGGTGAGTGAGCGAGCGACGCTGGTACACTTTTGGAGCTTCTCCAGATGAGTCAGCGCGCAATGGACGGACGATAGAATTGCGTTTTATTACCCTCTTCTTCCTTTCAAGTGTTGTTCTATTGTTCAAGAATGGTTCTGTTTCGGCTTTGAGCTCGTGGCCGTTTTGAGGGAAATCTTTCCTACTTTGGATGTCATAAGGTTCTTCTGGCTTGAGGTCACTGCTCTGAAATGCTTGCGCTCTTGTGGTTACGGGCGAACCGGCTTTTGATGAGCGGGGCTTGTCTTTTTTAGAATTTCTCGTTTTCCGTGGTGGTTTTTCTGGCATGGGTTCTTCGGACTTTTCGATGTATTTACGCCGCCGTTTCCTTGGGGCTCTGTCTTCCTGCGCTGCAGATCGCAGAGAAGTTGTGTCGTGTGTAGGATCATCAGGATAGGATTTCCGCTGAAGCAACTCGCTGGACACTTGTTTCAGCCGAGACTGCCTCGAGTTGCTCCTGTGGCGAACATTTCTGGAACTAGTAGAGCGTGACAAATGACGGCCGAATAGCTGAGTTTCGTCTTCCATATAATCCTCCTGTAGGTGGGCATTGTGGGACGTCGAGCATATGAATTCGTGGCGCTTAAGAACCGATCTTTCTCCATCTGTGCTGCATAAGGTGGACGTGTCTGCAGATTCATCACCTTCGTCCACTGAAGTTGACTTGGCGTTTTGTGATTCGCCACTTTTTCCCTTTGCCAGTTTTTTTTTTTGCTTTAAACTCATTACAAATGGTAACCATGGACTCCTCTCCTTGCCAAATATAATCAAATGCCTGAAAGGATTTCATACATGTGTTATACGTAAATATTTAAATTTAGAATTTGTAAAGTATTCAAAAAGGCACAAAAAATAAGTGATATTTGATTTTTATGTTGCTCCATTTTTAGATGTTTTAAATAAGAATAGGAAATTAGGAATGTAAAATGGGTGGGATCACCAATCATGCTTAATTTGCTCAGAACTTTGGCACTAAGAATACCCTACATCATTATTTTATTTAATTTGTTACACATTTTGTGCTTTTTGTAGAAAGTTGTTACATATTCATTATATCCAAGGCTAACATTTTTTTTTAACAACAGTCCTTTAGGTTTTTCTTAAACTATGCCACGCATATTTTGTGTTACACACAGTTCGGATAATACGGACACTTGGAATTGGGGTTCTCGGTGTATATTGTGTTTATATCCTTATATAAATTTGGTTAGCCTAAGTACGATTTAAGTACATGGGAGGTAATGGCTTTCTGCAGCTTATATACAGTTGACAAAAAAAGTATTGGGACACTATGAAAATTGCATTTCATGTTTATATTAAATAGCATAAATTTGTAAACGCACCTGTATTGTAATATGTACATTACATAGGTTATGTAACAACAAC